>CH003211.1:921634-949524 GCA_000149265.1 Ciona savignyi
TGCACAGTAAAGTAAACAGAAGATAGCCATAGATATCTAAACCAATTTCACCCGGTCTTATTTAAGATTAGTTCGAATAAATGGTGGTGTGACCGAACGGAATGGTTAACGCGACCGATTCATACACAGGATTATATATATATATATATATATAAAACGTCTTGGTGATAGGCTCGTTGAGGCCTCGAAACTTATCCCGACAAATAAAAGAAAATTAGGTTCACACGGTTGTTTTGCCAAATATTTTGCTTTGAATATACACAATTTATTATAAAATTGTCGAATTAGTATAGGATAGGATATTCATGTTTATCCCCGTGGGTGGGAAAACCAAAGGGGTTAATACACGGGCAATCGTCAGATCACCTCGCGCCCACCGTCGGGTTACCGGAGCTATTGCAGTGTGTTATGTATGATAGACACGTTCCTTCAATTTGGTAGAACTCATTATTAATCCGATGGGTTTAGGCAATATGTCCGTAAAGTGCCTTCCCCAAGGACACAACCGACTAGCTAGCGACCAGTTTCGCATCTGCAACCTTTCGATTGAAACGCGACGCACTTAACCGCCAGACTAAACGACCGGAATTGACAGGCATATCGCCGATTCACAACCTGGCGGTTGGCCCTGTTAAATCAAGGGATTCTGTAAACGATTTTGTGGTGGAATAAAATATTGTAACCAACTGAAAGTGCATTCAAACAAAACAATCGAAGAAAACTAGCATACAAAACAAAACACAAAATTGTGGCCTCAATACCCAGTCCGATTATTCACACTCCGGTCTATCACATACAAAATGTTAACCGTTTTTGGATAAATTCCTATAAACCTAACCCCGTTAAAATTTTTAACCCACCTTCTTTATACACCACACATGTGCACGGTGAAAGTAAGCAATCGATCAGAAATTATTAGACATTTTAATTTCGAAATTAACCCGGAAAATAGCTCAAAGTACCCGGCGATTGGTCTGACGACTGCCCGCGGATTATTGTATGTTTTTCCTTCCGCTTCTGTTTAGCACAATCGCTGTACAAATACTAGAAAAAAGTTGTTTCTGCATACCGTGTCGTTGTCTATGACACCCCGATCAACACACCTTTAAAGTGTCAAGTGGGGGACTTTCTATTTTTAGATTCATTACACGAAACAGCATCAATTTGCCACATGAGAAATAAATGCCGCTACACTACCGTACGGAAATCTTGCTTATCTCGTTTAATTTGTTTATTTCCTGTATTGTAAGGTTGAGTCTATAATGGTTTCCGTTTCTTTGTTTCAAATTTGTTTTTATTTTTATTATTCTAACAGACGAATAAATACTTACCAACCAGTGTGCGTAAATTGGCCTCGCAGGGCATTTTCGAATTCCTAGTAACATTAGGGCCTAAACTACGTAGTGGTAGGATTAATAGTATTCCGTTACCTTACTTTTTATCACTAGGTTATAGGAGCAAGCAAATTGGTTTTGTCTGGTGGTGTAGGCAGTTGGTACAGTACTCTTGAAAAGAATGGCAAATCAAGGACCTAGTTATGGATTTAGTAGAGAAGTTAGAAATAAGGTAGGGAATGTAGTTGTATAGTGTTGAACTAATCTAAATATTTTTTATAATATTCAATTTTAGTGGGTAACACTAAAACAAGGGAAACTGCTCACTAAAATTACGGAAACTAATTTAAACCCTGCCCTAAACACTAATCTCCACCCCAGAACTAACCTTAACTTAAACCCCATATTTAAAACTAACTGTAATGTCACAATCTTCATTTAAGTTTGCAGTTTCCCACTTTCCCTCCTTTCAGTTTTTCCCAATTTTAGTTTTCAATCCATTGAGCTTGTACATCAACCACCATTTAAGGAAATTCAACGTTTTTCAGATGGCATCAAAATACGACGAGTATGTTGAAGAAGATTTAAGACAGTGGATAGCTGACACCTCTGGCTGTCCGATCATGATCGAACATACTTTTCAGAATTGGTTGAAAGATGGAACAGTTCTTTGCTAGTATGTGATTACCAAATGATATGGGGTTATACCCCACTATGTAGTTTTATTCCAAGCCAAAGTTTTATTCACGGGGATAAACATGAATATCCTATCCAAAGTTTGATACCACACAGCCCTCATCTAGGTGCTCTTGTCCCTGTAAGCTGTGCCAAGTCACTTAATACTCAATATGTCAACACTTGGTATAAACTGGAATATAACGTGCAACCCTGATCGGGGGTAATCTGACAATTGCCCCTGCGTTTATGCCTCTTGCGTTTTCCCATTCACGAGGACAAACATGAATATCCTATCCTATCCTAACCTATTTGGTTGCTTGTCATATTCTAACAAATCTCACCTAAACATGCTTGTTCAAAGACGTAGGATAATATCATGTTTTTAATTCTATTAATTGCAAAACAAGGTCAGAGTTATCACATGGGCAATGTTCTGCTTACGTAGTGCTCACAGTCGTGTTATCCAAGCTAATACAGTATGTCGTATATATACTTGATATGTTACTTCTGTTTTAGTTTAACCCATTAATTCATGGTGTTTCATGCAATGTTTACTAAATGACGTGCCCAAAAACCCAACCGTCTAGTCTAGATTTTGATTGACTACAATCTTTTTGCCGGACTACTGATGCTCTTATTGATTGGCTAACTGGCCAGACCAAGCATAACTTCACTGATTCTGCTGCCTGTTTGCCAATATGAAGTTATAACATAATTTTAAAACAATAAGAAACAACATATGGGTCGTAGTTTGCAATTGCAGTCCTGGAATAACCTAAAATTCTACATATAATTAATTAGATAATATTTTATGCTTGAATTTAACTAATTATAAGTCCACGATTTTGGTACAAAATATATATACTGGTACTGTAAATTTTGTTTTATATGGTACCGGTACAGCTACTGACAAGTGACCATGATTATAATTTCAATTGACCATGAGTGAATAAAAAAAATAAAAAATAAAATACTTGTTATCACAAAGTAACCCGTAGAGTACAGAAATTCTATTTTTGTAATGGCACTGTGAAGATGGTAAATCCACATCATTCACAACTAAAGAGTAAAAAACTAACTTTAATTTTACATATAAATACAAAAAGTGTTACAGCTTTATTTATAACATTGCTCTTGCAATATATTTTTCAGTTTAATAGACAGTCTTCAGCCGGATCTGCTGCCGAAGGGAATGCCACATCAATCAATGCTTAACCCCTTCCGATGTGTACGTTGGTTCTTTCAGTATATTTCTTTAATTTGCCTAAGATATACACTCAACAAAAAAATTCTGTCGTTGCTGTTGTATCCTCGGGCAAAAGATAATTTCCGGTGACATATGGATCATATAGAGTTACAATTGTGCCAAATATGCAGGAAATTACACCACAACCAGTTATAAATAGAAATGGGTACCATTTAACATCATTATTATGTAGAAAGAAACAAGGCAAACTGTCAATAAATTGACCTTACATTGTAAATCAGGACTGTTTCATTTTTAATAACGCCCTTTTTTCTTAAAGGTGTACCATATTATTTTATTTGGTGAAATAATTAAAAAAATATTTTTAACTTAATCATTAGACACAGGAATTTATGGTAAGTCCTACAATGCAAGTCCATAATAACACACAGCTTTGCCCCGAGCCTCGGTAGCTCAGTGGTCCAAGCGCGCTTACATAGGAAGTTCAATTTTCTCTTCACATTGTGGGACAATTTTTATAATATTATATATGTTTAACTACATTTCATAATATAATGTATATTTAGGAAAAAGTTCACCAAACAACAATGCTTATGAATGCTAATGCCACCCTTATTTATTCCAAACATATGCCTGGATAGAATATAAAATTATTATTTCTTCCCATCCCCCAAGTCATTTATCCTTTGTTTAAAACCAGTTTATATCTATGCCAAAAATACTGAGTGTTTTGTTTTGACAGATGGAGAATATCAATGCATTTTTAGAAGCCATTAAATTGATGGGAGTACCAGAGCTTTCAGTCTGCACAACTGCAGACCTTTACAATGGACATGGAATGTCTCAGGTTAATAGATTTATGGACTATATGCTAAAGACTAGAATTGTGAGACTATTAACAATTACAAACTGCTGTTGAAGTTTGACTGTTTCGCCAAGATATTCAACCATTTTGCAATACTATTACAAGTGCTTCACCTGTTAGAATATTAATCATAAGCCAATCCATTCCATCAAGTAGCAGGTCTATTGAGTTTCATATTTATCCACATACCGATTACATGTTGTTCGATGTACTGCAATGTTTACCCTTACATACATTTATATATGTCTGGTGATATTTTCCTAAAGCTTCGTATTGATATATCTGCTCTGTAAATTGAAATCTCCTAAATTGCTCTAGTGGACTTATTTTCTATTACAACTTTTTGTACCTGGTACTAGTAAGTGATAGACTACAAGCAGTTGTGAAATGCACTACACATAGTATGACTAATATTTAACATTATAATGAGACGTATTTAATATATCCTTATTTGTGGTTTGTAAATACATGTTTTTATTAAGAACTGTTGCATTATCGAAGCAAGTTTTTCCATTTATTATGTTTAGCTGTTATCGAGTATTACTTGCAAAAAAAACTACCGCTTTAGTTACACTAAAATTCTTACCAAGATGTTCGGACTGGTAGATTTTGATATTGTTGAGGTGATAACCATAAATGCTGCAAATCAGCCTGTGTTCGTGAAGTACCAATGAATGATGTCCATCATTCAGTATCTAGTGCTGTAGCATTGGTTTTTGACCAAAAATTACCATTCTTCAAACAATGCACTTACAGATAAGAGATAACCATTTAAGATTTTAAGATAAAATTGCTACCATATGGCTCTGGGTTATTTTAGACCTCCTATTTAATAAAACACTGTTTTAAAGCATTTTTTGGCTTGTAAACGTCTACTGAGTTTGAGCTAGCTTACATTTATCTTTGGTTCAGACTGGTGTCCGCAGTTAGTAGAGAATTTGCTTGCGATGTCGACCACGTGCAATGTGTTTGATCAACACCTAATGATCCATATTTCCCCAGGTTCAAACCTGCTTGTTAGCTGTTGTTGATGTGGTAAGTTGTTTATTGTTTCCTATCATTGTGAAGTGGCTTTTCTGTGGTTGTTTCATTTTTCTGTCCAAGGCTTACACACGTTACATTAATTTTCTTGTTTTAAGTAGGCGATACAAAGTAAAGATTTGATATTAACCTTATTGCAATTTTTCTGGCAACCCAGCTGCAAACATGAGTATCCTACCTACCAAAATCAACCACATTTATTTTCAGGCAATTTCCAAGGGTCTCACTGAAACCGAGATTGGGATTAGGATACCACCAAAACAGAACAAAGAATGGTCCGACTCGCAACTTAGAGCTGGAGATAGCATTATCGGCTTGCAGGTTTGATATTTTTATGTCAATATTTCTTACATTGATTTAGTGACTTTTACTTTGGTGGTAGCCGAATCCACATGTAAATGTTTTGCATACTCAAGCTACCAAGTGCACTGAACCATTCTTTATTTTTATTTTCCAAATCCCAGGCAGGAACAAATAAATTCGCAAGCCAATCTGGTATGACGGCGTATGGCTCCTCTCGCCCAGCGTACGATCGAAAATACACGTCTGCAAACTCTAACTAACGTTTAATATTCCGCATAACCTGGCTAATCGTGCTGCCTTTTTTCTTTATATTGAACAAAACCCTACTTGCCTTCGTTTTCAACAGTAGTCTAGTACTTTTCCTCCTAAATTTCTTGGTATTTTATTGACTTCTTTCAAAATGTATTGACATTGTTTTCCTAAAATATTTTTTTAATAAATTTTTTTTTTAGAATTTAATTATTACCGTAGTTGTAAAAGAAGCTTCAGCCATTGTAAAATCTGGCAAGTTTTATTATTGTTTTTACCTAATTGTGTGCTCTTTCAACAATTGACCATACCATAATTTTAGTGTGCACCGACTGACCTTACTAAATCAATTCATATATATGTTTTAACCCTTTCATATGTACTAACCTGTTGATTTTACGTTTTTTTTAGTAAAAGCTGCCTTTATGTTAGTAAAAGGTCTATCTTAAGTAATTTCGTGGAGTTCTATCTTAAGTAATTTCGTGGAGTTTTAGAGTGTAATTCAATTTGTTTTAAACCGCCGATGACCACGTGAAATTGACTGCAAGCACGCGTGTTTTGTCGAATATCTATTGCCATCTCTGCACTAATGACATTCACATAATGTGGTGCCTGTGTCATCACCGTAGCGCACGTTCAACAACTATATTTTTAAATCATGTCAACCTCTTGCTGACTGTTGTACCCAATTCTCTTTCACATTCCAATTTATTAAACGTTTCTTTCCTAATTAATGTGTTTGGTTTACTTATCAGTTAGGTTAATTCCACGTAGAAATATGTTGGCATTCATTGAGCTGTGTACTTCATGGCTCAGTACAGTTGTTTCTATAACCGGCCCTTTTCTATTAAAGCAAGATACCAAGTATAGAAATAATACATTGGTCAATATAGAAGTCTTCGATTTACTTACGCAAAATCTGGTCATCCTTTTTCTTTAACCCGAGCCGAGTTTTTTGTTTATTTTAACGTAAATGGTTAATCGACAACTTGTCAGAGAATTTCATATATTAATCGAGTTACCTTAGATATGGTCATTATAGGCCCAAACACATTTAGGATATTCATGTTTATCCCCGTGAATGGGAAAACCAATGGGGTTAACACGCGGACAATCGTCAGGTCACCGTCGAGTTGCCAGAACTATTGCAGTATTTTGTGTATGATTTACACGTTCCTTTAATTTGGTAGAAACCATTAATCCACTAGGTTCAGGCTATGTCCATTAGGTGCTTTGCCCAAGGACACAACCCGGACTAGCTTGCGACCAATTTCGTTTCGGTTTTTAAACCAATTGGGTTACTCTTTGATGGAGTGAAATTCAACATTGACGAAGAATCCGTCTGGTGGTTCGAAGCTACCGATTACGCTCAAAAACACGCGTACGTGTCTGTTCTATTGTCGACTAAAAAGAAATTACATGTACAAAAAGATAAAGCTGTATTTAAAAAAACGTAAAATATATATTGCAGAATAAAGTAAACACAGTCCTTTGAAGAACGTCGTTATTCCATTTACGTTGCCTCTGAAAGTAGAAATATATTTTTAGTTTTCTTTATTATACTATTCGTTCGTGTGCTTACACACGATGTCGTATTTATAAGAGTGGTGCCCAAATTTCTTTGATGCGGTAAAGGCAAATCCGCCGTTCGATTTAATTAGTAGAATTAAACCCATAGGTAGCCTACGATAAGCAAGACTAACGTTGATTTTGTAAAGTACTGTGTTGTCCGGTCGCCAGAGATATGCACAGTATATCCTGGCATATCTTACTATTTTGTTGTTACGGTATATTTTCTTAAACGGTTAAACATACCGTTCACAACATTAACAGCTTCAGCGAAGAGAGCCTTCTTTATTGTCGTATCATCTGAAAACACACAATTTTTTTAAAAAAAGATTAAAACTTACTTCTGTATTTCTAATTAATCAAACTTACTTCTGTAAGTCTAATTAATCAGGACTCCATAAACACTGCAAATTAAACTGCCGGATAAAAACGATATGAATAACTTACAAAGTAACAAGCTTCGTCGGTATGTGGACAAGGCACTTACTTAAGTCAGCCTTCAGAGGCTTGTCCAATCTATGTGTTCGATTCAGTCTTTTAAACCATGCCAAAAGTATTACTCTGCGATGTGGCGGTGAGGTGAAAGGAACAGTTATTCGGACAGGCGTCGTAATCGTTTCCTACTATGACATAACAATATCGCCCCTTAATCGAATGTTCCGCCGCAAATTCGACTGCGGGCACGTGGTGTTCCAGACCCCATAGATTACCGTTTCGAAACTCTTTTACATCTAATATCATATATACAATGCACATATGGGGTCTACACAACACGCATATTGTAATATTTCGGGTAACTCAACTGTGAACATGCGGTAAATAGCGAACAATCTCTCTTTTTCCGCCCAATATATTAACATTAGCAAACATATATAATATATCCTTATTTCGGAGCGTAATACATGGAATTGTACTATATTTTAGGAGAAAAAATAAATACAGTATACTTATTACATTGCGATGTTTTGGAATGTTGGTATACTCCACTAAGACGAGAGGTTTTATTAGGTGTTAGTTACCTCGCACAATGGCATGTGCCAGTCAAAGGCTAAATTAACTCTCTTGTACATTTTTTTTTCAAATGAAAATGCAATACAGCAGCATTTTTAGAGGTTCATTATTTAAAAAAAAGTTTTATACATCCTTACTTTGAATTGCCGCGTATATGCCATATCCTAGTCCAGCAAAGGCTCCCAACAAAACTACAACAAATATAATGCCGATTCCGATGCCAAATGCTGTCCACTCTTTCGGATTCTGACGAAATGTGTTTTTAAAAATATTTTGATTATAAAACAGTCAATTAAACATTTGTACAACTGTGTTTAATGTAACAGATCTTACCTGTAGAGTTTCCCAGCTGACAAATAATCTACTTCTCTGGGTAAACGCCGCCGGCATGGTTTGTCCTTTAAAAATACGAAAAAAAATTGATGCGGATTACCTCACAAATTTACAAATCTCGAATCTGCGTTTAAAATTATATAGACCCGGCAAATCAAGATACATCTTCGGTTGGAAATACCCAAATACTTGGCGAACACAATAGGCTGCTATACCGCATTGTTTTCAATCGCCTGAGCTTTGTTCTTATCCACGCGAAACCACCTGATAACAGACTACCGCTGGATCATCTTGCCGGAAAGTAATGTCTTCATTTAGCTTTATTTGACAGGCCAACAAAGAGAAATAGTGGATCAAGTATACACATAGACATACTACACACTGTGTAGGGCGAATAGCCGTGGCAACCCGACTGTGGGCGGATCCACAAAATTATGTTTTTAGCGTAAGTTGTAAATTGTGGTAGAATTTGAATTTACTTTTTAAATAAATGTATAATATATGATTAAAAACTCTGTTAAAACATATTAGTAGATATGTTTCACATCAACTCAAGTAATTTCACTATTGAAAAAGGATTCAATGCATTTAATTACTATTTCAACAGCAAGCCGGGTTCCGATTTGCCTAAGAATCGGTCATGCTCCCCCTGACCTTACAATCTGGATTGCATTATTGCATGTTATGGTATTATAGGGTTCACTTTGATCCAAATTACCCTGTTTATACTATGGGAAATCTGCAAAATATAAGGTATATCAGCAACTGTAATACACTATTACCACACGGCCTTTTGGCCCCAAAAATAAATGCTGGCTCCATCGTTAAAGGCTGGGGAGAAGGGCTTTCTATGGCCTACATTCCTTGGTCCCGGCGCTACAGTGGACCAGCCCATACTATTGTATTGTATCGTTAACTGCTATTCCGGGAATTTCCTTAGAAACTCAACCCATCCTAAACCTGGGATCATATTTTTTAACACCATATAAAACAAAATTGTGGCAACATTTTTAATTTGTTTGGGTTATGCATTATAATTGTAACTGGCATATCTAAAGTAAATCACTTTGGAGATTCCCCGGTAGGTCCGAGAATACGAAAATGACCGCCAACTCCTAAAAAATGCATTTTTTAATATTGTTTGGCTTTCGAGAACTTCTGATTGTGGGTTAGCATTACTGAATATTTTAAGCTGATTGAACAATACTACATTGTAAACATCCAGGCGTTACACGATTACGTAATCTGGTGTGTGGCAGCGAACACCCGTAATCTTAAGATACCAATGCATTCTAAGTTAGTCGTTTTGTTTGGAACTTTTACGGTCGCTTTAAAATGTTCTAGGTACCAAGAGTAAAGCCCGTCACACAGTTCTAACTTTATTGTACGGCGACTGTGAAGCAGTTAGCAATTTTCGAAAGTTGAAAACACTTCACGAACGACTCTAAGCTTACCCTACAAAACGACTTCGAACAATAGTAATAAAAGAGTTTTGATCTGAAATCTATATCGTTGAAACATCTAACGATTTAACTCGTAATTGGTACTAAGTTATTCGCTTCAATTGCTCAATGCAATTAATATTATAAAACTACTGAGGCGTTGATCGACGAACCACAAAAGATAGTAGTTAGCCTAAGTCAAAGAGACGTTTACGCAGAAAACCTCTATTAATTAGCGCACCTCTGAGAGTCGAGACAGCGCGTAGGGAATCGAAGTTTGCATGAGGTGTTGTAACTGGCTTACCTGGGGCCTACAAGGAACAATCTAGAAAATTAGGCAGCTACCTGCAACGGCTGCCTACATATGAAGTAATCTCTCGCTAAAGACTGATGCAAACAGGCCTGTGTATGCAATGGAAGATAAGAGCGATTTTTAACGGCACGCCCTAAATCATTGGTTTTAATAGTACCATCGTCAGATTAGGCTAGAAACATGGGTTTTGTACATTATAACGGGAGTTGATAGCTCTAGTAATACACACGATAATTGCTAACTTCGGAAAGGCAATGCAGGAATTTTTGTCGTTTCGGAAACAACCAATCTGTTTTTGGCTATCACGTCCTCCGACTACAGACTTTATTCATTTTATTCCCAAGCCAACCATGGATGGTAAAGTTCTTTTGTTTCTCGTATTGGTTCTTAGCTCTATTGCGAGCTCAGAAGCTAGGAGCATAACTTATTCCGACTACAACCCTGGCACCCAGTGGGCACAGCTACAGAAAACGAATTCTGAACTGGACGACAGGCAACTTCGTTCAGATAAAATCGTTTTACGGAAATTGCAAACTAAATAAAGTAACAACAGTTTAATGTAGTTTGCTTTGTTTTTCGTCTTCTATACGTATGAGCACATACTTTAAATTTAAAAAGGAAATAGGAAAATCACAGTAGTTCCAGCATATCCCGATTATTAATTTTTTTAAAGCGGACGTTGAAATGAATTACAGCAAAGTATAACTAGATGCTTAGGACATTGTATTACAAGGGTACGCGGCCTGCTCTGTTGCTTCACTGATCACAGCGGTTGTAGCAAATACCGCCTCCCGACAAACCGATAGCGGTATGTGAAGATATCGATGTAGGAGTCTAATTTTGTCCCATTATTATTTGCAGGTCAGTTTTCCACCATGGATTCATTGTGATCTGTTTTCTGAATGAGAAAAAATGACACTATATACAAATTTTTTTGTTGTTCGAACGGCTGCGTGGGTATGCAAAAAATAAATGCGCATTAACGTCTGTGTTACGCAAGTATTGCAAATTACGCAGTCGTTAATCTGGGTTTTGTTTAAATAGTATAATTTAGTGCGACCAGTTGGCTTGGTTGATTATTCGTTGCCTTTCAGCAGAAGAGTTGCAGATTCGAAACTGTTTGTTAGCTAGTCGGTTGTGCCATTGGACTTACGGACATTGCCTGAACCCAATGGAACTAATTATCCCAAGTTGGTCACTTCACCTAGACGTGTGTGTTAAACTTCGTAAATGGCGGGTCACACAAATATCTAGGAGTAAGTTGCAGAATTTGTGTACATATGCAAAGTCACACTAAATCCCGTCCGATAAAACACCCCTACTAAACTCCTGTGAATGTGAATGTCAATCTCAGAGCAAATAACTTTATTTACAGCATTGAATGTAACACTGATTCGAACACTAACAAACGTAAAATTAAAACAATCTTTTCAACAAAAACCGTTGTACACACTTTTTAAATCAACGCACATATGGGCGAGGATCTGATTTTAGCAGTGTTGTTTCCAAGCATGGAAATGTAAGGAAGTTGATTTGGTAAACATGGGTTTAAACTTGTTTTTATATATATTCGCTTGTTGAGTTTGCCAACAGAGTGTAATATACGGTAGGACGACTGAAGTCTCCTGGGGCAAACAATGCTGTAAAATGTTAGTTGTCGCTGGCCGAAATAAAACAGAAACAATGAGAAAACACACAAAATAAAAGAGAGCCCTATCAGATCTCCAAATAAAACTTTAGTTTCAAACAGGTACAACCAATGAGTATTATTGTACATTTGCACTTTGTAATTCACAAAAATGAGCATCAGTATTTTAAATTGCACATATACTGTATGGCAATGGAATAACGTACATAAATTGGCAAAATTTCAAATCTTAAGAAACAACACAAAATTTTAATGACTTTTAAATCATTGGATTGTATAACTACTTTTTAATATGACAAACTATTTATTGTACTGTTCCAAGTAAGAAACAAGAGTAATTAATTGCTTCAAAACAAACTTGTCCCCATTTGGTCACATGAATGATATATTAATGAATTAGCACTTAAACAGGTTACAGCACTATTGTATTCATTGGCCAGCTGCAGAAATACTACTTATTAATGAAAATGTGGTGCTGAAACAACATTAAAACCAACCTGGACGAAATGAATTTAAATTGTATTTTGGTTGCGTTTAAAGATTTAAAATTTTTCATACGTTCGAGACAATTAAGGTAAATATCTTAACAAAAACATCGATATTTCAAAGAATAATGCACAGAATTGGGATATTCTTTACGCAAAAATACTTTTTATACAGAGTCCAGGTTTCTGAAATGTCTAACTATGAAAAATAAATTAAACAGACATTGCTTAGCATGTATTTAACGGTTTAAGCAACTAGGTCATGTACCGCAAACTAACGAGCAGGACACTGCATTATAAATCAAAGCACCATTGCAATAATGTCACTTTACCACAATTGATTGTTTTTTAAGGAAAAGTGTGTTTATTATAGTATTTTGTCATTACACATCACTAAAGCCTATGCTGTGGTATTCAAATGCAGATCTAGCTTTTTTTTATATTTACGGATATTAATTAAACAATATTCAAGTTTTGTGTTAATGTATATTAAAAGCCTTTTTCTTTCACATTGTTTTTGTGGGTATCCATTTTTAGGTCAAAAAAATGTCAACAAAGCATCAGAGTCTTAACCGCTATCAAAACATTTTCAAGATTAAAAACAATGAGCATTTTTTGTCATTTTTAAGCATAAAGCTGATTTAGCGGAACAGTGTTTCCAAGATGAATATGTATACATACAATCCAATATGAAGTTAAGGAATTAATAGAATAAAAAATAGATATTTGCGCAAGCAGACTTACTTGAAACTAAATTGCCTTGAAAAATGAAGTTTCTGTATATTTAGTGCTTCTGTATGGTTTATAAAAATAGCCCCAGCACATTTTTAAGATGTGCTTTTAGCTGACATTTAAAATTGATAACTTGAGCTAAGTTTTGCAACGATGCTAAACTGACAGCTGTGAACGTGTAACCCAACAGTGGTATATATAGTGGCAAGGTAAAAACAGTTACAAAGCGCCAACTTTAATCCTCCTTGATAATCACAGTGTTGGCAGCTGGAGGTATAGAGACTGTATGCCCACCGTTGCACTCAACCGGGGGCTCAGAACTCTTCTTCATGTGCTTAAGAATTCCGACGAGCATCTTTTTGAACCAGAATATATTCATGATGTCGAGTACGATGCAAACACTGATCCATGACACGTGGATAAGGGGACTGATACTGCAGGGAAAAGGCTTAGCTTGATATACATGACGGAAAGAGAAAATTTTAACTAATTATAACTGATTGACATGCATTAACCAACCCCAAAATATAAAAACCATCCAGTACTACTGACTTCGCTGATTACAAAAGGTTTAAGTGTTCGTTGGAGATAAAAATTTAGGGAGAATGAGTGAATAGTTTGTGAATATACCATGTGTCTTCAGTTAGGCGATCAGCAGGTGTGTTTCAAATACAGTCATAATTTTCTAGCAACCAGCAATTCTAATTCACAGGTAGCAATGTCATAATTATAGTTTTACCGATATATCTGATTAGAATATTACTACTCATATGTGCTGTGAATTTAGATATAAAAACACTAGAAAATGTTGTAGGCAAAATACCAATATTATAAGACAAATAAGAGATTCGCGAGTTATTCATTTTGCAGCACAGTATATGTATGGTACATTTATGCTTCGGCATTAGTATACAATACAGAATAAACAAAGTTAGTTTAGTTTACAGGTAACATTTTTACTGACTATCACTAAAAATGCTGTAATAACGGATCCTGTTCCCAAACCCATAAACAAATCAACCTTAAATAAAAATAATAAATAAAAATTAAAACTGGCAAAAACCTTTGGTAGTCTTCTGAATTGACCGCATTCATCACTAAATAGTAATAATAGGGCATCGAGAGTATTCTAGATATGAAGAAGCAGAACGTCATCATTACCCCGTTATAAAAATAGAATGTGCCCGTCTTAACATCGCATACTGACAACGCCCACCTGTGAAAAAGGAAAAGTCAAACTTATGACTTCAACTTGATGTGATGGGTAAAGTTAAGTGTGGAGTATACAGTGATGGAAATGCAAAAAATGATGGAGGGATAACATGTTTGAATAGAAGAGGGCAAAGTTCATTTTTCTGTATTATTTGAACAAGCATAGTAAACAAAAGCTTAGTGGCAGTGCTATTATGACACACACTGCTGTATGACTGGTAACACTGTAGGCATTTAGGCAAGTGGTATTTTAACATGTACACATGTTCTAAAGCTCCCACAGTAAAAACAAAGACCAACTATACTATAGTATTGTATCCTATCATAACCATGTTGGTACCACCGTACCAGTACGGCCGAATTTCCCACTTTTAAGTATGTAATTCTACTTACTTCCGAGAGGATTGCTAAGCCTACTTCAATTGTGATGTAACAGCTAAATTTTGCCAGCTTTTAAAATGATAATCATAAAGTAGAGTATGTATGGCAGGAAGTACTGCCAACAGGTCATCCTCTTTCGGTTAGTAAATAGTAACTAAACTTTTCTATACAAAAGATTTCAAGTATAATATGGCAATGTGGTTCAAGCGATCAAATCCAAGGGTAGGTAATTCAATTTTTCAAAATAAATTTGTATTGTCAAATAATAATCATGACAATATCATTTACACTATACCGACAAAACCGTACAATTAATTTTCGGTGTAAGTAAAAAGCAGTCAAGTACATTGACTTTTTTAGAGAAAGAAAAATCAATGCAATATACACAACTAATCACTATTAGAAACCATATTAATGAATAATTAATTAAATCAGTACTTTGTTACTGCTTACCTTATGTTTACAAATGGTGTTGACATTTCAGCCAGCAGTCGAAAATTGGCAAAGTAAATAAGTGTTCCATATCTCTGCAAAGGTTAAAACATTAGTGGGAAAAGATCAAAGGTCATTTGACAATCTTATCCACATTCTAATGGTCAAAGTCTGTGTTTTATTGTAGAATCAGGACAACTGTTAAGTTGTTTTTCTGCACAACAAGCAGTAAACAGATTTCAAAGTGCAACCTTTGTACCTAGCTTCAATTACCTTATTATTATTACCTTATTACTTTTATTGCATAAATAATAAGACCTATTATTAATAATGTAATAAGAGCAATAAAAATCAATAAAAACAGAGCATGATTAAAATATCTACCGGTGAGTATAGGACAGACTACACAGACATTTTATCATATTAGGAAAACATCATCATTAACAAATAAAGCTTCAAAAGTTATGTATATTTCTTATAAAAGAATCTTTTAATATTTGTTTACAAAGTGCTTTATGATGTAATAAAAACGGCACAAACTGAATTCCCTATTCTTTATAATAATTAAATAGTTTAGAACACATTTAAGTATAGCTCAGTAAAAGCACATAATGCTAACAATTAGAGCAAAATGTGACCGAAATGACACAGATTCTGTTTTGCTAGTGCACTTGACCTCCAGACTGTTTAAACCCAGTGAAGTCTTTGGGTTCAGCAATTTGAATATAAAGTCCCACAACACAATTTTTTAAACGTTTAATGGTGAGTTGTGAGGATGTTACAATTCTTAGGCTTTAAAGTACAACCAAAAGATAAGTTTACAACAAGGTGGGAACTTTATCCGTGAAGTAAGTTTAACAAACACAAGCAAATAAAAAAAAAGCAAATTTTTGGAATTTGCATCGTTGTTTTCCGAGCAGATGAACATGTAACCAATGTCAAGTTATTTCAAACTACAATAGAAAAAACTTTTAAAGATATCCCAAAATATCCATTGACTCACCAATGCAAACTGGTATGCATATATTGCGCTTAAATGGTGCACGACAAAACCAAGCGTATCATTGTCTCTCGCAAGTGTGGTGGCCAATAAATAAAGATCTAAACAGAAAATGTTCAATATTTAAATATAAGTTTTGTGCATAGTAAAAACAGGACCATTTAAGTGTTATAAAGCTTTAGACATGAATTATTTATAAATAATCAAACTTAGAGCAAACCCCATACTTGTTTATTATAAGCAGTACTGTACTGGTATTAATGAACAACACGTAATTAAAACACAAAAATATTACCTGATAATAAATATCCTACTGCAATTGCAATGTTTGATTCGGAAATTTTAGAGACACCCCTGAAAAAAGTTTAGAAATGAATTTTAAATGTTTTTAGTAAAATGGAAACTACCTAATTACGGACATCGGAATTGCGTTACAAACGTCAAATCAAAATTACGTAATTACGCATCTCTCCGTAATTATTCAAAACGGGATATGCTCGTCATTGTAATATACTTTATGAGCAATTCTTTGTTTTTTTAGTCTAAGCAATTTTTTTTTGTTCGAGTAAAATAGTTCGAACCACAGATAGGAATAATCACAATCGCGGTAATTACATGTGATCTTGGATTCGCGCCAATTTTCCTATCTGGAATCAGCGCGGCAAGATAAAAGGCAACGCCGCCACGATGTGCGGTTTGTTTACTCGGCGAACTCTACGTATCGACGAACGGCTGCCCAACCTATAACTTTCTTTGCCAAAAACTGTGCCGATTTAACAGTAGCCTAAAGAAAATCGGTTAACGGTTAACCGATGATTGTCACATCAGTTAACCGTTTTTTAAATTAACCGTTAATTCGCAGCCCTAATGTTAACCATACCATTGCATTTTACATATCCACATGAATTCAAATTAAAGTTCACCCACTCCCAAAGAAATTCATTACTCACCAAATTGGGCTCTTTTTTACTTTTTCATCGAATAAAAGAACATAAACACAAGTTAAAGTAACCACAGTGGCGTGTAGCGATGAGGAATTTCTATAAAAATATTATTTGAAAATTATATATTACAAAATCGTTGCAAACGTTGCCTGAACTTAGCGGATTAATTAATGGATTTTGCTAAATTGAAGGAATGTGTGAACCATACACAACACACTGCAATAGCTCCGGTAACCCGACGATGGGCGCGAGGTGATCTGACGATTTCCCATGTGTTAACCCCCTTGGTTTACCCATTCACGGGGATAAACATGAATATCCTATCCCTAAACATAAATTAAGCATATTCAAATGCCTGATCATTTCTAAACACAACAGGTATGAATAAATCACTCGTATGATACTATGTTGAAGGAAAACTGATGTATGTGGAACAACTGCAATTTGGCATTTTTTATATTATAGCTAGTAGCATAATCGTAATCAATAGAATTGATCTGTCAGAACATGAGTGTAATTTTTTGGTGTTTAAAATCTTTTATGGATGTATCTGGTGCTTGCAACCATACAAATAACGTTGGCTGCACCAGAGGTGCAAATTGCAACCTCCCTTGCCAATTGCCGCCATGCCAACCGTAAATTGAACCAAATTGACACTTAACAACTCACAACCAATGCTTTTAAAAACACTTTTATATTATTATCATCCAATGCAATGTATCAATTGCCACCAGCTGATTTATTAACTAATTCACAAACTGCTATATATTTATTATATGGATTGTCAGTTATACAACTGCAATAGCTCCAGTAACTTGACGGTGGGTGTGAAGTAATCTGACGATTATCCATGTGATATCACCTCTTGCGATTTTCCATTCACATAGATAAACGTAAATGTAGTTTCCTATCCGATTCTAAAGAACTTTAATCAAAAATGTCGAAACGGTTAAGTAGTTAAATAAAAACATCAAAAGGCTTTGGCTTAAATTTATACCTTGAATTCCATATGTTTTTCTGTTCCATGGCCAACTTTCTGTATTTTGGAAATTGTAAGTTCGAAAAGTATGGACTTAATTTTTTATCAAAAAAAAGAAAAAATATAAAGCTTCCAATCACAGTAACGAAGTTATTCATAATAACAGCTTTGTTTTTTTCAACTAAACGGTCTGCCTACCTAAATAATCTGAAAAAATGGTAAGTATAGGCTCATTAGAATAGAATAAATCTAAATCATAGCCTAGGTAACACCTTTAGAGAACAAGTTTCTACATTGTAGCCGAGCATCTATGTTGACATATGTCAGCCAAGTAAAAAAAAAACAATAGATTACCATATGCAAAGTCCCCAAGAAATTAATTTTGGTTTACTATTTTAAAGTGATTGAATAAAATATAAAATAATCCTGAAAATTATGAAGGAATTCTGGAGCTATCTAAGAAAAATTAATTCCAAGCAGTTAAAGAACCGAATTTACAAGTTAAATTTGTTCATTGGTAAACTGGTTAACTAATTTAATTATTTTTAAGTCAAAATTTCAATTTCGGGTTACTCAGTTTTCGTTTAGACATTCTTTATCGAACAATTTTTGTATAACCAGAATCTACAGCAAAAATAGTGTGCGCAGGTAGCAGGACACTAACAAGAAGTAATGAGAGGGGAAACTGCACAATAAATAGGATAGGATATTCATCTTTATCCCCATGAATGGGAAAACCAAGGGGGTTAACACACAGGCAATCGTCAGATCACCTCGCACCCATGGTCGGGTTACCGGAGCTATTGCAGTGTGTTGTATATGATAGACACGTTCTTTTAATTTGGTAGAACCCATTAATCCGCTGGGTTCAGGCAATGTCCGTAAGTGCCTTGCCCAAGGACACAACCTAGCTAGCGACCAGTTTCGCACCTCCAACCTTTCGATTGAAAGGCGACGCACATAAAACCGTTAGACCAACGGGCCAGACGAAATAAAATGTTTGACCATTTTCTAAATACGCAGTGTGGGCAGTGTTTCGTGTAGTAAGCAAGAATTTAAGGTGGATAAAATTGACTCTGTTATCCCACTGCCAGTAGACTAACAAACATGTTATAGCTAAGCGACGAAGTCGCCTTATAAAGCCATTTTTGTTGTTTGTATCTATTGTCATGTTTAGTGGCTGTGTGACAACATATTAATCTTAAAAACCCAAGAGATCTCATGCAGTTACTGACTTTCTGAAACTGTGTTTGCTGGGTGGATATAAAAAAATTGTTGCTGAGTCAAATGCCACTATCTAATAATTTAAGGTTTGCTTTAGCAGTCGACTGCAAAAATGTATGCAGCGGAGAAGTCAGCTAATCCAGCTGACCTTAGCATTGAATGTCAACAAAAAACACATGGGGCATATGGTTGACTTCACATCGTGAAGTTTAGCATAACAGTCTACATAAGTTAAAAATACTTGGTGTGTATTCAGTCTGGAGTACGTAAGTAAGCGTTTCCGGGAACTTTCTTACGTAACAAATTGACACTGGCCTCACACTGCCGACACACAGCCAACACACTTCTACCACCATTGCTCTGCTCTGTCGTGCATAGCCTTAATTCATATATTATCATGAGGGTATGTTTTCTTCGCCGTTTCATAGCACACATAAATTTCATTTGTTTCCTCATAGTCCTTTTCGCCTATTTTAAGTGCACCATAGCGCATTGCGAACGAAATCAAAAACACTGCTACAAAGCATCTACACGCAAACATGATATGATACGGTTGAGCGACAACCGACCTTTTTTGTCTGGCAATCCAGACAAAACGAAACTGCATTTACATTGTAGTTTTATTTTTTTAAATAGCAAATATTTGGTAAAACTAAATTTTACCACAGAGAAAAAAAACATGAGTGGACTGAAAAATATTTGCCCCAACCAAGCATAATAACGAAACTTGTCCGACCGCTTAGCGTGGTGGATTAGTGCGTCGACTTTCAGCCGAAAGGTTGCCGGTTCGAAACCGGTCACTAGCTAGTCTATCGTATACCGACATAAATGGCTGCTAGCGAAGTCGTTCCAAGAAAAATCCAAGGAACAAAAGAAATCGCTAAATGACGAACGACGGTCTAAATTCACGAGGCAATCAACGCGACCTGGAAAATCGTCTAAATCGAGCGCGCAATTATTATCTATTGTTTCGACCGCAAACATTATCTATTGTGCGTCTTTTAGATATTCTGCAATTCTTTTTTTCTCGGTTGCAAAATCGCGTATAAAAGACCTCATTTCATCAGAGAAACACAAACAGAGATGTCTAGGCTTATACAGCACTATGTTTCCAAATCTACAGTCTGTATAGGCTAGGCCAGGGGTCGGCAACCTTTTTATAGTCGCGGGCCAAAACCAAACTCAACATTATCTCGGCGGGCCGTAATAAATTTCTCAACTCCACATCAACTTTTCTACGTTTTGATAACATTTCAAGATTGCAAAATCAATTAGAAAAACATATGTTTACTACCCAAACTAGTATTATTTATCGTTCAGGACTTTTGTTAGTAAAGAATACGATACAAACACATACGAAGTAGCAAAAACGATGTCTGTTGTGTCATAATGTTATATGTCATAATATGTGTTATTACGTCATAATACTTCAATTGGATTGCTTCTATTCTCAGTAATGCGCATGCCAACAAACACACACACTTATTGCTTTCTCTCAGAGCATTTTCTTTGTCTGCACACATTCTCAATAGACACAGTCAGGCGCATTTTTTTATTATTGCCGCATAGATTGTTGAAATTCATCAGAGTCTAAAATTGCAGATAACACAGTGGGCTGTATTCTATAATACTTCAGTAAGATGTCTCGGGCCGGATGCGGCCCGCGGGCCGTAGGTTGCCGACCCCTGGGCTAGGCTCTGGTGCTCTCGAGGGCGGGAATACGCTTACGTACCCTACAGTCCGTCCCTACTTATAAATCTACGTAGCCGGTTATGCTTATCCATTATTGTAATTGTACCGTTGCGCTTATCGGAGTCAAACAATATTAATAATAAAGTAAAACCGCTACTCGTCTACCTTGTAAGTCTAAAATATAATATATTCAATAAGCAGCCGCTGCAAGTCGGTTGTGTCCTTGGGAAAGGAACTTAACGGACATTGCCTGGACTCAGTAAAACAACGAGTTCCTCCAAATTGAAGGAACGTCTTAATCATACACAACACACTGCAATAGCTCCGGTAACCCGACGGTGAGCGCGAAGTAATCTAACTATTGTTCTTGGGTTAACGCCCTTTGCATTTTCTCATTCACTGGGATAAACATGAATATCCTGTCCTAAAACACATTCAGGATGTTACCGAGTGAATTACAAATTTACAAAATTGTGGGTTTTATCGTTATAACCCCTTGATGAAACAAAATGATAGAAAACTGTGACAACTACTGAACAAATTATATATAATGTGCATTAACACCGGGCACAGACTCTAAAAATGTTTGTGGTAAACATATCACAATTCTCAATATTTAAAAAGGATAGGATGCAATACATACAAAAGAGTTAGAACTTAATTGAAAGACACAAACATAAATGTCAAAATGCCTCGTATCAATTAAACTTGCTAACAGTAGTGCAATATCTCCATATCTCCTTTTGATAATTTCAGCAATGGTGCACATACAAATTATACAAAATAATCATTATCTACTACTGAAAATTAAACTTAAAATATTCGTAATAATATTTAGGCCTATACTGCATTTTTAATAAAATAATACAAAGCACAACAATTTTCAAATGTTATCATGTATCCACCGACGGAATTGTGTGCCAATCCGTGTATAAACCCCAGGCAAATTGGCGACGCCACAACCTCTAGGACCCCAAGAGACGATTCCAGCTAACCACCAAGACTGTGTCCTGTTGCTGGAGAAAAAAGTACCCAGTGAGCTATCCATTACCACGTTGCATGCTTCATAAGTGATTTTTATTCACGATCGGCCAATTTTTTCATCGCTTGTATGAAAATGGGACAGATCGACGCTTGTAGCCGGACTGTCATATGCGTTTTATTTGCTTGCAGATTCCGATTGAAGCGGAAGATCCTATGCTTGCTGTATCTGCCTGGATTGTTTCGTGGTTTTTACTCTTGTTTGCAAGTTTTGTGATTTTGGATTGGTTGTCCAGGCCTTCAATCAGGATTTGCCATATGACAGTCCCGACGATCTGTCCCATATGATACCAAGCGTTTTAAAGACAGGATAGGAGGATAGGAATAGGATATGGTTGATTCAGCCGATGAATATGTAACTACTGCATGGCATAGTCCAGAAACCACCCGCTGGCTTGGTTGGATTTGTAAGAATGCTACTTAAAGGGTTGTTGCAAAAATTTAGTGAATTAATAAGCAGACCAAAACTGAGTCTTGTAAAATGTTAAACACTCTGCAACAGCTTTGGTAACCCAAAAATGGGCACGATAACTGAGTTAACAACCAATGCAATAACACCTCCAAAGGGTGAATGGGCCACCAGAATCGCCGGTACATGCATCTTCACTTCCGCCCCCAGCACAAAACATGATTGAGGTTACCACTTTATCCAACGACTGGTACCTTTGCACGCAAAAGTTCTGCTTTCGAATTTCAACTAAAATCTAAAAAACGAATTTCCACATAAATTTTGTCTCTGCAGAAAGCAATAATAGGGATATTCATGTTTATCCCCGTGAATGGGAAAACCAAGGGGGTTAACACACGGGCAATCGTCAGATCACCTCGCGCCCATCGTCGGGTTACTGGAGCTATTGTAGTGTGTTGTATATGATAGACACGTTCCTTCAATTTGGTAGAACCCATTAATCCGCTGGGTTCAGGCAATGTCCGTAAAGTGCCTTGCCCAAGGACACAACCAACTAGCTAGCGACCAGTTTCGCACCTGCAACCTTTCGATTGAAAGGCGACGCACTTAACCGCTAGACCATCGGGCCGCAATTTAACATGTCTTCTCGTAATTGGAATTTAAACGGCTAAACAAAGGTTAAAAGTCTATAGAGTATTGTATAGACTGTACAACAAACAGTTATTGCAACCCGACTATTGGTAAGATGTTAAGCTGATGGGGGTCCGTGTTGCAACAATTCCCAACCTATGGTTAAACATAATGATAATACGGAAATTGTCTTAAGATTAGCCTGTGAATTCCTGTCGGATTATTTTGTGAACTTAATAGACACCTTCCAACTCATATTGATATAAACACTTACTTCACGTAGTTCTGTAGCAATAGGTCCACCATGTCGTATTCTCCCGTAACCTAATACTAACCCTAGTTTTGGAATGTCCATGGATGGCCGTGGTTTAATATCTTGGTTTCTATCATTCGGTAGTGGAACGCATATTGGCTGAAAGAAAAAACAGTATTAAGGTAAAGTGCATATTTTATATAAAACCTGGGTAAGTAACACAATTTTTGTAAAAAAAAATTAAATTCTCCATTTTCATAAATGTCTGTTATTCATATATTTCTAAGGATCACCTGTCAATCCATGACAACTTTCAAACTTTTGATCTAACAAATTTGCAGACAAATGGGCACTACCTGGCAAACGCATCTGTGATATTTTTTTAAGGAACGGTTATACCATTTAACATTAACCAATCATGATTAAAAATACTACAACTAATCATACAGATTTTTAAACTCTAATGGAAATTATGAGCACACAACCTATCCATCTGAACCGCAGTGCCTGATAAATTTGCACAAAAATAAACCTTGTTTAAATGATTTAAACTATGAAATTTTTTGGTTGACATGGGCGACCAGATGCTAACATAAGATTAAAAGGATTTTATCATAAAAACGACAATAAGTATCTAATGCAGCTATAATACCTTCACAGCTTTGGTGAACACAAGGTTCTTTGATAATGTGAGAACTGCTATATCTGAGTTGAGAATATCATGGTCGTAGTTATCATTAATAAGAATACTTGAGATAGCAGAATCCTGTTGATAAGGCTCCACCAATGAGATGTCAGTACTGACTTTTCCAGCAAAAATTGTTATCTCACTTGCATTTAAACCTACAAGGATACAATGCTTAGGTTTATTACCAAACATGGAAAACACGGCAGCTAACATATTCTATTACCAGATTACCACATTTCCATATTTAAATGACCAGAGTGATATTGCCTAGTGCTTAATACAATGGAGACTGTTTAACCCACTCTGTACCAATGATTTATGGTAAGATCCACTAGGTGCCTAACCAAGGACATAACCGACCAGCCAAAAACCAGTTTTGATTTCACAACCTTTTGGTAAATGATACAATACACCACCAATTTAATTCATTAAAGAGAGAATGTTTATTGGGTAGAATAGCAAACTTACACTAGATGTGAAACAACACCAATCGTTAAAGATCTATCAAATACTGCATGGACTAGATCAGAAAATACTTAATTACAGAAATTAAAAAAAAAATATTTCACAAATTACTATACCAAAAACGCAGTGAGCAGCTGTGACCACTTTATTCGTAGTGACAATGGACCCTCCACAAAATGTTTCACGCATGCCCTCATCTTCCTGACAGGAATGTGGAAACTTTTTAATAGGCATTTTTTGACAGAAAAGTTCCATGCAATAGAATATTTTGCTTTCTCAGCTCAGTTAAGACATTTTAAAAATGCGACTGTTTCTCAATTAATGCAATGTTACAAATATTGCTTTGCAAACATATTATTATGGAAAACATATCGTTTTTATCTCCGATAGTGGAAGAACACAAACACTAGTTGCTATAACACAGGAAATCATAAAAATATGTCTCCACAGTTGGTATTGCAGTCTGTTTTTTTACAAATTAAGGCCAATATTATTAGTGTTTTACCCGAGTTAGCATGGCTATAAATGGTCCACCAAACGGGGCAGTTCGAACACCAGAGACAATCCGGCCTCCTATTCGGTCGCTTAAGCTTGCTGCTTTTCCACATACTGTAAATAATTGTTATAACGTTATTGCTTACATTAAGCATCAAACAAATTGATTTTGAGAAAATAAGGTTAAGGTCTGTGGGCTTGATCTGATAGGTTCTCAATTTTATTATTACCCTCCTTGGATAATGCACTTGGGGAATGTGGGCTGAAACAAGTGTATTAATGGGGTGAATACAATTTAAAGCAAAATATACAAGACAATCCAATAGCTAGGATGACTTAAACGAGTACTCAAATCTAAAGATTACCCCTGCTTTAAAGGCCTTTTTTCATCCATTGGGTAAAAACGTTATAAAAATCCCTACACCCTTACTATATAATTGATTATATATCATATATAGTGGACAGTTATGGTAAAATTGACACAAATAGTTTAAACAAAAATATATCATAAAGTCGACTAACCATCAGATATAGCTGCAGGGACTTCTAGAAAATATGAAGCCACATATTCTGCTCCTCGGTATTCGAACTGGCATTTGTATTCCCCAGCTTGTAAGTATGTCACAAAGGACAATCTCACCACACGACCACTTGATTGCAGTAAAGTGTCACGCATTCCCTGGTAAATGAGAATCATTTTTAGAAATCTCCATTTACTAATAGTAATGTTTACATTCTGGCCATTGACTAAGTAATACTGGATTGTATCATTAGCCAAAAGGTCAGGGGATCGTAAATGGCCACTAGCTGGTTGGTTGTGTCCCTGGGCAACAGACTTTGCGAAGGTTGCTTGAAAACCAGTGGAATAACATGTCAAACTAAAAATGTAGCAATATCTTTTTCACAACACACATGTCCCACGAAATCTCCATAGTAATGTAACATACTGCAATAGCTTTGAAATATAGAAAAAGAAGTGCATATAACATTTTTAAAAACAAAAAAGGCAAATGTTACGGTCTTTATAATATGTCACTGTATGACTATGTGTTTTACTTGGAGGTAATTTTAGCCAGTTGCAGGCTTTGTTTTGTCGGTTGTGATGTTAATAATACCATCCATTAATGGATAGTAATATTATCCATTAGCTTGGATGGGAAAATTTTGGAAAATCGCAAGTAATTGTCCCAATGTTTTGTATGTTAAAGTAAAAAAACGAAAGAAACTAATAAATGTCAACAAATCACCGTGCTATAACTTAGCTCATTTATTGAACAGACAACATTAGAATATTTATGTTTTATCTGTGTCAATGCATGAAAATTTAATACAACCAATTTATCAACTGTTTGTCTAATTGTCTTGTCCACGGCCACAGCAGACCACCTACTGACCAAAACCTACAACATTTCATCTAAACAGCAAGGCATTACCCAGCCGAGTTGTACTTACAGCTATGACCCTTTCTCGATTCCTGTACCATTTAACAACAGAGGAGAGAATTCTCGGGGCCACACATGTCAGTATGACAGTGTCATCTCTTTTTTCCACCGTGATATTCCCGAATACTTCATTACACAATCTACCTCTGTAATAGGAAACTGTTTTGATGGTTATGAAATGGCATAAAATAAAAATGGCAATTGCATGGATGGGATAAGATACTTATGTTTGTCTTATTCTGGGAATGGACAATTGCAGGGGATATTATAGTAAATGCCATACCACCTTATGTCCATAATGAGCTTGCTGCAGCTATTACAGTGTGTTAAGCATTTATTTTGCCTATCAAACCACTGGGTATATTAAATGCCTTGTAATGCCTGCTACGTGCCTTGTCCCAAAACACAAGTGACTAGGAATTGGCTTTCCCACAACCTTTCCACTGATATTCGAATGCCCAACATATGAGCTAACCTGACGAAAAATTATTAAGGCTGACATAGCTATATGAAGTCGTGCTAACTATTCTATTAGATAGCACTTGACAAGTCTCTGTTTACAGCTAATCGCAGCACAAATAGTAGTTGGTGGTTTACAAACACACAACCTTCTGGCTGGCAGATCAATGTTCTACCGAACTTGTTGTAATAAAGGACGAAAAACTTAATTCATCAAAACAAATCTGGGTACTAAACCTGAATCCTCGAGCACAGTGGCATGTATAAGGAAATCCACCATTAGCTACATCAGAACAGAATCCTACATTTTGACACGGACCACTCGTACAACCTTTTTAAGATTATAAAAGCAATGTCAAGTTCTTTGTCTAAGGACAATCAAATACAACGATGGGATACTTATTTCATTTATATCCCTGTGTGTAAAACAATGAGAATATGTACAGTATAATCTTCAGATTACCTTATCCCTGGGTCAGATAGTGTTTCTTATTTGATGGAACTTCAGTTTTTTATAGATGTATTTAAATCTACTGGTTCAAGATAACACCCTAGTCAGCCAAGTGCCGTGCATATGGATTCAAGCATGCTAAAAGAGGTCCACAGAAACTGTCTGGTAATGTTATCTGTCTTTAACCCTTATGACCAGACCACCAGACATAAGTGCATAAAATAAATATGAAAAATTATGTTTCTACGTACCAGCTTGATAGCAAGTCCTTCGATCCAGACTAAGAGTAAACTCCTCATTGCAACCACATAGGTAGCTCCCTAGGATGTTTGTGCATACCTGTGGTAAGATACGGGTAGATATGTCCGTGCGACTTAGTGGTTCAGACAATCAACCGAACGGTTGCGAGATCGAAACCAGCAACTTACATTCTACAGCACTTAACAGGCATGTGAATTAATAATTTCATTAACTGAAATAATG
>CH003211.1:953368-1001987 GCA_000149265.1 Ciona savignyi
AAGATGAATGCTGACATCGGCGTATTGCTGTGTGGAAATGGTGGCGTAACACAAACTGCTCTGGCGATCCAAACTCGCAATAAAAAAAATAAAGCAGAAGGTACTGGGTTCAATGCCTAATGGAGCTACTTGTAATACAGTGCATTGAGTGCAAAGAAATAAATATTACATTAATCTAGCTATCCTGTCAATGAATAGCAGGATAGGATGCTTATGTTCATATGAAATGGTATCAAGCAAATTATTCTTATTACTTGTGCAATCATTGAAAAACTGCAAGATATTTTAAGGTTTTTAGTACAAAAAATAGTTTAAAAAATCATTTGAATAAATAGAATCGAGACAGTATTCGTTACGTTCCTAGTTTTGTGGGCTGCATGGAAAGAAATGAGAAAAAAAGTTCAGGGTAAATGACGTGTTTATTCTCGAAGCCACCTGGCTTGATAAACACTTTGTGAATAATGTTTTTCTCTATGTATAAGTAAACCAATAAATCTAACAAAATATTACAATCATTTACAAAAATAAATTATAGCATTTTTTTTTATTCAATACATATGTTGAATAACCTACATAAAGGTTGACTTTGAGGGTTAAGACTCCTAATAGAAGTAGGCTGATCCAATCCAGCTGCTGTTATATGCAATCTGTTTCCGGCACGTTGGTCCACAGATTTTATCATCATGTCTTCTTTGTCTGCCCAAAACACTGAAAAAATGTTGCTTTACTTTTCCAAAAATTGCTAGTGGAAAATAATACAATAATACAATAAAAATAATATCAACCATCCCCATGGTGTAATGGTATATAGATGACACGCTGTTTTACAATCCAGTTTATAAAAAATCTGAAGAAGATCATATAGTTGGACGTGTCTAAATTGAAAATATTTAAAAATAAAAGTGGATTTAAATTATGTTCTCATTTTTTATTTTGTAACCAATTAGTTTTTTAATTTTTTTTATTTTGTCGTATTTTAAACGAGTTTTTTTTCTTATTTACTTAATAAAAATTAACAGTTTTAGCAAGACTTGCATTAATTTAATAAAATCCCATAGCTGTACCTTTGTTGTCAAAGAGAAACATGCCAACTGGTGACCTAATGGTTTCGAACTGTCTTAAAACAACTCGTCTCATTCTACCACTTGTGTGGCAGGAATTTAAAGTGGCCAGCTCGCTGTCAAACCAGTATATTATGCTGGATGGTGAATCTGTTAAGCATATTTATAAAATTAGGATATATACTCGATTACTTCTGAATGTTGAGATACAGAAGGGTTGCGGGATCAAAACTGGTTGATAGCTAGTTGGTTATGTTATTCGGCAAGAATAATGGGTTTTGCTAAGAGAAGGAATGCCTAAATCATATGCAACACACTGTAATAGCTCTACTAAACCAATGGTGGCCATGGAGTAATTTACACATTCGGTAATCTGACGTTTGCCCATGTAGTACGCCCTGTGCATTTCCCATTTGTAGGGATAAAACATGAACATTTTATTTAATTACATCCAACTATTAGAGCTATTTACCAAGAGTAAGAGATATTGGTTTTAGCATATCTTCTTGTGCCAATACTGTACATCGGTCCTGTGCACCCATCGAACATTTCTCAATTTTCGGATAAATTCCAACATCAGTGACATAAAAATAACTAAAAAACACAAGATGTAATAAAAAAATGTGCAGAAACTGATATAAGGATGTTTGTGTAGTGATCTTATCATAATTGCCATGTGGTTTTCTATTGAGGCTGTTGTGGTTATAATTAGAATTTTAAAATAACAACTACTTCTGACTTTTTTTAAATTAAAAATTTACCAAAAATTAGGATCCAAATCAATAGCATGTTTAGGATAGGATTCTAATATGAATCAGAAAATGCGGGCAATTGTCCGATTATCTCGTGCCCACTGTGGAGTAATTGGAGCTATTACAGTAAATTGTATATGATTAGGACGTTTTTATCTATTTAGTACATTCCATTTATTCACTGGGTTAAGGCAACGTCCATTGCTTTTGAGACAACCCACTAGGTAGCAGTTGGTTTCGATCAAGCAACCTTTCAGTTAACAGTTGAAGCAGTAGACGTTTTAACCAACTAAGCGAACCAACCAGACTGTATGGTGTAATGAACTCAGAAGCTATTAAATTTCACTGTGTTCAAATAACAACTGTTCACAGCTTTGTTTTACTGACATTCCAGTGTGATATGACTCAGTAATTACATGTTTTCCTTTGAATTAACAGTGACTTCAGGCAACATATTGATTTGTTTGTTTGAACTGATACAAAGTATGTCATTTTACTGCCTTCATTAGGTTTTTTACTAAATAAAAATGGTACTTATTGTAATGAATAACACAAAAATGTAAAAATAAAAATAAAATATTATGGCCACATCGGACAGCCATTAATCAAATACTCACCCAGTATTTGGGTCCACCTGTATAGCATGGGGTATGTAGTCGACATCACGGTTGATAAGAATTTTCATGTGACCTGTTAGAGTCATTACAACTCTAATACTGTGGTCATCTGTCCAATATAGAACCTCATGCACCCAGTCAAATGATAATTGCCTTGGAGTTGATACCTGCGGAACCGCATGCATATTAAACTTTTAAAAATGTTTGTCTGTCTACAAATAAACTGAGTGAAAATGTATTCCAAAACCATTGCGCTAAAAACACATGTTTCTAAGATCATTTATATTTATGTTGAGCATTTAGGATATACATGTTTCTTTTCCAAAAAATGAGATAAAGGGAAATGAGTGTTATCACACACGTAATCATCAAATTACCTTCTGCCTACCGTCAGATTGCCTTTCACCTACCGTTGGGTTAGCTCACACAGTAATAGTTTCATACCTGTTTTTTTCTTCTTAAGCATACAAATGTAATAATACAATAAATAGCTTAATACTTTACCAAACTGTTGCTTTGTAGAACTGAAACATTCGACACAGATGTAAAGCTATCAGAAAATGAAGCTCTGGATTTAAAAAAAGAAAATTTCAAAAATCGAATAGGATAGGTTATAAAATTTTATGTGGAATTTGTTTAGGCAGCTTTTTTACATTTTTTTTTATAAAAATCCAAGTACTGCATCCCCAAAGTTATATATCTCCTTATGCAGAAAATGAACGGTTGCTTGTGCGGCCCGGTGGTCTACGGTTTCGTCGCCTTTCAATCGAAAGGTTGCAGGTGCAAAACTGGCAGCTAGCTAGTCGGTTGTGTCCTTGGGCAAGGCACTTTACGGACATTGCCTGATCCCAGTGGATTAATGGGTTCTACCAAATTGAAGGAACATGTCTATCATATACAACACACTGCAATAGCTCCGGTAACCCGACGATGGACGCGAGGTGATCTGACGATTGCCCGTGTGATAACCCCCTAGGTTTTCCCATTCACGGGGATAAACATGAATATCCTATCCTATCCTATACCAGTATACTGTCAATCAACAGACTAATTTGTGGCCATACATGTAGGTGTCATTGGTTATATAGGTGTCATTGGTTATATAATCCAAAGCTGCCATTTGGATCAACAACTTTTGAATACCTTTCGTTAACCAATGATATACTGTCAATCAACAGACCAATTTGTGCCCATACATTATGTAGGTGTAATTGGTAATACAATACAAAGCTGCCATTTGGATTAACAACTTTTAAACACTTTCCATTAACCAATGATAGGTTATAAACACGTAGCCATTTGAGTGATGATCAAAAAACAACAAAGTCGACAAATGATCATGGCAAATTATTAAAAATTCATATACCAAATTGGAATAAAATCGGTTGTGGAAATTTCTGTAATAATAACCATGTGCTTGATTATAACCACCACACAGTGATACCACAAGGCATTATACAATGACAGCTTAGTGAGTCGACAGAGTTTCTAAAAGATTTACTTCATTATTTGTCGATTCAATGGAATGATCCAAAAAAGAACTCTTCTTCTGATGTCCAAATCCATCGATAATATTTTGCTTTCTCCCGTAAACATGGTCAATTTATCAAGCCTTCTGAGCCGACTATCAATTAAAGATGTTATTATGTTTGGGTAATGGCTGTAAAGTACTTTTAAGCATGTAAACAGGCATACAAAATAAATAAATTAAAAGGCAGATCAAAGTAAACAACTACGTAGTCATGACCAAAATTCGTATCCTCTTAATTCCAAAACAATTTGTCTATTATATATTATGAAACAAAATCATGTTTTTCAACTGTAGCATTTCAATCTACATCCACCCTAAAACATTGTGGCCAACATTGTATGCTTCGCTCAAGTTTTAATTTTCAATAATTTCTAATTATTTTTCTAAATTATGACCAATATGGGACATCGTTTGAATTCACAATTTTTATCAACCTGTTTTGAATAAGGACTTTTATCTGATGATCATCTGTATAAATGATCCCTGGAAATGCAGGTTTCGTAGTTCCTTGAAAGAATGAAACATTTTCAAATATGTAGCTCCGTGATTATAGTGGTTAAGACATGTTGTGGTGATCATAATTCCTTGTATCCTTGGGGCAAGACACTTGAGGGAAATTTCTTGAAAAAACGAATGGTTCCATGACAACTGAACCCCTTACAACTGAACCCCTTACAACTGAACCCTTACAACTGAACCCTTTACAACTGAACCCCTACAATTAAACCCCTTACAACTGAACTCCTTTTACCTGAACCCCTTTAAACTGAACCCCTTTACAGCTAAACCCATTTCAATTGAACCTCTTTACAACTGAACCCTCTTTTCAGTTAAAAGGGTTCTGTTAAAAGGGGTTCAGTTGTAAAGGGGTTCAGTTGTAGGGGCTCAGTTGTAAGGGGTTCAGTTGTAAAGGGTTCAGTTGACTGGTCACCAAAACGAATAGTTGAATTTGATACTTTTCGTATCAATCCTAAAAAATATACTATTTTTATTTAATACTTGTAGGTTGAAATGCTGATATCGAGGCGTCTTTTGATCTTGAATGAATTGCGTTGCTGTATCTCCCAACATAACTTGCTGGTGTGGATGCCCTTGACACCTGTACTGTGCCTCCCACAGTAGCTTGGGGAGAAATGAGGGTAAATGCCAAAGATTTTTAAATTATATTCATTTATTTTTATGTTTATTGATCAGAAACAATAAAAATAAAAACAAATAGGGAAAACGGTGTCACCAATTTTACAGGGTAATCGAATAAATTATGATTTTGAGGATTTTATAAGGTATATTTGTTTACTGTAAATTGATTGTCGATGGTTTATTCGCCACTAAACAAAAAGAATGTCATCACCAACCAGACACTTACTGGAACATTGTCTCCATTGAAATAGATCATTACAATTTAAAACAAATACTGATCACATTTAAATAGCTCCAACAACATAAAGTGTTGTATTCTGATTACATAATAATGAGTATCTTTAAAATAAACATAAAGATCAAGTTTCAAAATTTGGTCAGCATCATTCCATTTATAGGCCTATATAGCCAACTGGTGGAGATACCTACTTAAAGTAAAACCAGAATTTTTGACAGAAAACTAAGCAAGGATTGGCCATGATTTTTTATATTGGTTTTCATCGTGAATTATGTTCCGGTAGAGTAGTAGGTTTTTAACCTTCGTGAGTCAGCTAACGACTGCTGAATAATGTAAAAACTAAGCAAAATTAAAAACCACCTGGATAAATGCCAGCATGAACGGCCGCCGCACAGACAAAAGAATCCTTTGAATAAATTCTATTTCCCCACAAGTGGGCGGAAACTAGGCCACACGACCACGGACATTCGATAGAAAAGTCGGATGGAAATGTGGAAGCTTGTACATAGCATGCCCCGTCACCTGTGTAAAACTAGTTAATTAAGGCTATCACAATGGATTTGTCAACTGTTTAAATACCAAATTTCTACAGTTAGCCTGCTTGGTCTATGGCAATTGGACTTTTTTAAACCATGATTTAACTGTTTTTTTTAAAAAAGAGCCTTGTCAGTAGGACCATGTACAGGTATAAGTTTTGAGACTGGTTGTGCTCTCAAAGAGTAGCTATTTAAATAGAGAAACGTTATCCCATTGCACAGAAAAAATAAAAATGATTCCTTTATCCTAGCACTTACCTGCACAAGGGCTACAAGCCACAGCCACCAGTCGTGAGCCACGCTTCACAGGGCACCACAAAGTACGGTAAATCTCCTGTGTGCATCCGTAGTACGTGCGGTTTGTTTGTCGGATGGTAAAAGGTAAATGACATCTGGATCCTGACAACGTGCATTTGTAACCTAAAATAAAAAACAGTTTGTTTATTCCTCAGTATATTCGTATTTGCACCATATTCATTGTAATAAGGGGACTTGGTGGGTTGTTGGTTTGATGCCATGTTAAATTTGCATTGTAACTATCTAACCACTGACAAGTAAACTGATTATTTGACTAGATAGCTACTTTGAAAGTTGTGATGTGCATGAGTTACTTGTTCCAAGTACCCTGTTGTGATTACATTATTTTTTTAGAGATTACATTACGGGCAATCGTCAGATCACCTCGCACCCATCGTCGGGTTACCGGAACTATTGCAGTGTGTTGCATATGATAGAAACGTTCCATTTAATTTGGTTAAACCCATTAATCCGCTGGGTTAAGGCAATGTCCATAAAGTGCCTTGCCCAAGGACACAAACGATTAGCTAGCGACCAGTTTCGCACCTGCAACCTTTGATTGAAAGGCGACGCACTTAACCGTTAGACCAACCGGCCGGATAAATATGTGAAGGATGTGAAGGATAAAGTTAATTTTTGTAATATTAAAGTAATAAATACCAATTATACATACCAAAAGTACTACCAATAGTACTATTTAGAGAAATACAACTCAGAATGGCTACTAAAATACATAAAAATTGCAAACACTGCATATTTAACGCCAAACTTTTAAAAACCACTGAGCCCAATGACCAAGCTCAGGATAGAATATACGGTTCTAAGATTAAGGTAAATAACCACTGCTCACAACTGATTTAAACTTACTTTAGCTGGAAATTGGCAGGCTAATTATAGATGAAAAATGCCCGAGGCTTCATGCAATTTATGTTTCGTACCAGCTTCCAGTTTCCATCACAAATTTCTTATTCATCGACGGGAAATCCCCAAAGTATATGTTGTAAATGATGACGTAGAAACATATATTCATGTAGGTGAATCGGCTGGGTCTCGTCAAGGGTTCGGCAAAATATGCATGTAAACAGCATATAGGCAGTGGAGATGTTGCATAAAAAGGTCCAGACATAAAAATGGTTTCACTTGGCTTAATATTCATAATTTTTCTTGTGCATGCGGGGAACTGAAATGACATTGCCTGTACCCCAGTGGGTGATATTTGGCTGAACTAAATCAGCAGGAATTTACCAACTACATATAATACGCTGCAACAGCTTCGGTAAACCGACATTGGGCTCTGGTGATTGCCCTTGTGATAGGCCAAACGCCCCTTTCGCTTTTGCCTCCACGGGCATAAAATAAGAATGTCTTATCTTAAGCACAGAATAGATCGGGATAGACGGACGTGTGGGTAAAAGTGTGACTTGCAATCACGTTAATCATTACGAGCTCAGAAAACCGGACCGCGTAGAACCCTTTAATACTGCTACAAAGTCTTGACACCACGTCTCAGTCGTGTCATTGATAATAAACGCGGCGAATTTCACATCTATGTCGAGTGTATGTGTGGCCGACGTTTTGTGGCAAGTGTGTGTGCGTAAAGACACTATTTAAACTACATAAAAACGTTGTTAATGTGTAGTCAAAACTCTGTTTGTCACTGTAGAAAACTTGCAATAGTGGAGTATACACAAGTGCATAAACAGCAATTCAAGGCGCGATGATAATTGCATCCTGCTTTGTTTCCGATTTATCAAGAAGACAGTGAGATAACATATGTATGAAGATCATCAGTCGCAAATAAAATTATTCAGTATATACTATATTGGCAGTATAGCTGGTAAGTTTAATTTACTTCATCAATGTGAAAGGGTACTTAGTTTTTTTTATTTATATTGTGCATGTACTGCTTTTTGCCAGATGATACGAATAATATCACCGGTTTATCATGTTCTAACTTACTCTCTCGCATTTTCAAGTTCAGTTTTAACCCAAGGAATAAAAAAACAAGCAGAATTTTTGCACACTTTTCGGACATTGCCTGAACCCAGCGGATTATTGGGTTCTACCAAATTGAAGGTAACCCGACCTTGGGCGCGAGGAGATCTGACGATTGCCCGTGTGTAAACCACCTTGGTTTTCCCATTAACGGGAATAAAGATGAATATCCTATCCTATCCTAAATGTAGTCAAAACTGTGTTTTGTTCTTGTATAAAACTTGCGACGGTCAAGTAAACATGAAAATGCATATAACTGCAATTCATGGCCACGATGATAATTGCATCCTGCTATGTCTCGCGCTCGAGATATTTCCGATCTATTAGAAAGAAAGCGGAGTGAGCATATGTATAACGATCAACAGTCGCAAATAAATTTATTCAATACACTATATTAACATCCTAGCTGGTTAGACTTATTTACTTCATCAATATGGAAGGGTGCGTGGTCTTTGTTATTTTAATTTTGTGCACGTTCTGCTGCACGATTGTTTCAGGGGGCGGTGGAATTCACACTCGGAATTCACAGACAAGGTAAGGATTTTTTTTTACAAATTTCTATTCCGCTTTAACTTTTTCGGGATTGATAAATACATAATGCTTTAGATTTAAATTATCGATTCCGATATTTTAGCATTAGTTTCTATAAGGAGTATCACACAAAGCATTATAATTTATTAGAATAGGGAATGACAAGTTTATGACCAGGGAAAAATTAAACTTAACTTTTTTTGGGTGAGTACTTACTCACCGGATAAATACTAGCGCCCAAAAAGCTGGAAATGTGGCAATACCGGCGTGTTGGGCTGTCTTGTCTGCCCGAAAGTAACATAATCGAAACCGGCCGATATATTTCGTTTATGTTTTGTGAAAATACACTACTAAACGGACAGTACCTGAAACGATTTTATGGGGTTAACATGAATTCAGCACTGTCTTCTTTATGCATTTTACAATGTGACAACTCCGGAATGCCTAATTTCACATTTACCCGTTTACCATCCTATACCAATGAACAAGAATATTTTGCACTTAGACGGCGGTCGTTAAACGCTTAAAAACTATGTAAGTTCATAGTATAGGTAATAATTGCAAAACGTACCCACCAAATGTAATGATTAATTTCATTGAAGTTTACAGCTTTTCAATATATAAAGGTTACAAATTCAAAAATACCATCACAAACATTGCCTAATGTGTATATATTTGTTCTCAGTTCAACGCAATACAACACCAAGAAGTTTGAAAAGCAACTTCTCTTAAATGAAGCAAGAATGCTTTTCAATTTACAAAGCGAGGAATGATTGCATTAACGTAATCAATAAATTGTCAAATGAGCTTTAATAAGTGTTCTCTCTTAGATTTTAATATTTAACAAAAATTGGTTGGTTCAACATAAAACACTTACGACTGTGAGTAAAAGTTTTACTCGTGAGTGTGTGTGTGGGGTTGTCAACATAATAATAAGCAAAAACTACATAAAATGTTGAACATATATGCATGTAACTTAAAAGTTATAAGTGCACGGAACTGCAAATCATAGGAGCGATTGTAAGTGCATCCTGCTTTATTTCCGATTTATCAAGAAGACAGTGAGATAACATATGTATGACGATCACCAGTCGCAAATAAATTTATTCAATATACTATTGACAGACTAGCTTGTTAGACTTATTGACTTCATCAACATGAAAGGGTACAAGATCTTTGTTATTTTAACCATAATGTGCATGTTCTGCTGTCAGATTGTTTCAGTGGGCGGTGGTATTCACACTCGGAATACACATGCCGGGTAAGTTTGCTTGTAGTCTATAAAAGAGATTTTACTACTGACACGATCGCAACATATCGTTCTTAAAAAAAAAAAAATTTCATATATTTGCTCTCCAATTTTTACTAATTCGTATTCGTTTTACCTTTTTGAGATTGATTTATGCATTACGCTTTAGCTTTAGATTTTCTATTTCGTTATTTTAGCATTAGTTCTTACGAAGTATAAAACAAAGAATTATGATTTATAAAAAAGGGCATGACAATTTTATCACCCGTGTTAGTTTAACTTATCACCTTTCTGGTGAGTACAACTCGGCGGATGAATAAAATAATCAAAACCAATCTATAGATGTCGTTTGTGCTTTGTGAAAATGCACTGCTTAACGGACATTGCCTGACACCATTGTTTATTTATGGGGTTAACTTGACTAGAGCACTGTCTTCTTTGTGTACTTTACAAAGTGACGACTCCAAAAAGTCTCCTTTTACATTTCTCCGTTTCCACTTGGCCGGCCGGTTGGTAAGTGCGTCGCCTTTCAATCGAAAGGTTGCAGGTGCGAAACTGGTCGCTAGTTAGTCGGTTGTGTCCTTGGGCAAGGCACTTTACGGACATTGCCTGAACCCAGCGGATTAATGGTTTCTACCAAATTGAAGGAACGTGTCTAACATAATGCAACACACTGCAATAGCTCCGGTAACCCGACGATGGGCGCGAGGTGATCTGACGATTGCCCGTGTGTTAACCCCTTGGTTTTCCCATTTACTGGGATAAAGATGAAAGATGAATATCCTATTCTATCCTATCCTATCCTATCCACTTCTGCAATAAACAAGAATATTTTGCACTAAGCAGTCATTAAACTGCTAAAACTCTTAAAGTTTGTAGTATAGGTATAATATTGGCAAAAAAGTGACCCATAAACGTAAAGATTAATTAAATTGATGTTTATCTCTTATGAAATATATAAAGTGACACAGTTAACCAACTATCACAAACATTGCCTAACGTGTGTATATACTTGTTTTCAGACCAATGCAATACGACACCGATATGTTTGAGATGCAACTTCTGCTAAATGAAGCAAGGATGCGTTTTAATTTACAAAGAGACGACTGATTGCATAAAAGTAATCAATAAATTGTCAATGAGCTTCGAATATTTTAACTTTAGATGGTTCAAAAGAACAAATGTTACGAAGGCATTAATATCGCCGTAATCTGTTTATACAAACGCAAGCTGCAGGAGAGGTCGCTAACCCTGTTCCAAACATCATTCTTAACACCTGAACTAAACCTTTAACCCCAGTATGTCCGGCCCGGTGGTCTAGCGGTTAAGTGCGTCGCCTTTTAATCGAAAGGTTGCAGGTGCGAAACTGGTCGCTAGCTAGTCGGTTGTGTCCTTGGGCAAGGCACTTTACGGACATTGCCTGAACCCAGCGGATTAATGGGTTCTACAAAATTGAAGGAACGTGTCTATCATATACAACACATTGCAATAGCTCCGGTAACCCGACGATGGGCGCGAGGTGATCTGACGATTGCCCGTGTGATAACCCCCTAGGTTTTCCCATTCACGGGGATAAACATGAATATCCTATTCTATCCTATCCAGTCCTAAAAAAACTTTAACCCCAGTCCCATATTAACTTTAACATTAAAATCTTTATGTTAGTAGGCAGTTTCACATCTTATTTTTTTCTCTCCTTTTGTATTTTCGCCGAAAAACCGAAGATAAAAGTCAAATGATGCATTGGGAGAAATATGTCGCCGGGGATTATCCGGATAGAGTAAAATTAAGTTTCTCTCCTTGAATGTTACCGGTTTATTACGTTCTAACTTACTCTCTTCGATTTTCAAGTTCAGTTTGGTTTTGAAATGTTAGGTCAAAGAATATTCATGTTTTATATCAAGGAATGAAAAAACAAACATAGGCTTTGCGTGGGCAATGAACAGCGATTACTTCGCGAATACGTAAAGGTGCGGCGCGGTATGACTCGAGTAACTTTTCAGATTATCTTTCGCCTAACGTCTAGAGTCTAGACTCTAGACTCTTGGTTACCAAAGCCATTGCAATGTGTTTTACAAGATTAACATTTTTCTTTCGTTTTAATGGATCTCATTAATCTCCTGGGTTTCGACAAATCAACTATAGCCAGAGCCGGTTTTAGACCGATTTGACCGATTAGATCAAATTGGGCCCCGCACCTTGAAGGGGCCCCGCGCTAGCGGGGGTCTTTCTGTATTACATATATTATTACTGAAAATATTACTGAAACGTAAAATAAAAAGTGAAATAATATTCTTTCTAATAATATCAATTTGTTATGCATCGTAACTAAGTCAAATTCATATTTGTGTGTCTGCCTGTTACGTCATAATGAATATGGTTGCTAAACAAACAAGTGGAAGTAAAACAATATATCGTAAATAAGCATTGACATTACCATTAATTTGTTTTATATCAAGTATTAAATGTCTATTTTTGTAGTTTGTATGTACTGGTTTGTATTTTATGATAAATAAACACCCAAAAATTTTGCTATGAAGAGTAGGGGCCCCGCCATTACATTTCTAATTGGGTCCCGCGGTTCCTAGCACCGGGCCTGACTATAGCACAATTCTGTAGCACGTTGTATCGGCTATTTCCCAAGACAAGCCTAATCCGGACAATTTAAAACAACTTTTTTTAGCTGAAAAGATTGATTAGATGCGTACAAATACAATTTGTCATGTTGGATGAAGGGGTGGGCAGGTGTATGTGTATAAAAACAATAATAAACGAAAATGACTTAAAAACAATGTAAAAGTATCAAAACTGTATCGGTTGTTAGAGTATAAAACCTGCAGTGGTAAAGTATATACAAGTGCATAAACCGCAATTCAAAGGCGCGATAGTAATTGCATCCTGCTTTGTTTCCGATTTATCAAGAAGACAGCGAAGTGAGCATATGTATGAAGATCATCAGTCGCAAATAGATTTATTTAATATAGACATATACTATATTGGTAGTCTAGCTGGTAAGACTTCTTTACTTCATCAATATGAAAGGGTACGAAGTCTTTTTTAGTTTGGCCATATTGTGCTTGTTCTGCTGCAAGTTTGTTTCAACTATACGTTATTCTACGCAAAGTCGGAATGCACAAGGTAGGTAAGTTTACGTGTAGTCTCTAAAATCGCTTTCACTTGGTACACAGTCGTAATTTATAGTTCTTCTAAAAGTAATAAGTACCCCTCCACAGATGGATTTATGCATAATGCTTCATATATATTTTTCCATTTCGCTAGTTTATATGTCCTTTGTGTTCTATTCAAATGCACTACTTAACGGACATTGTTTGAAACCATTGTGCATTATGAGGTTAGCTCAACTACAGCACTGTCTTCCTCATGTACCGCTACTTCACAAAGTGACAACTACGGAAAGCCTACTTTCACATTCCTTCGTTTCCCACCTACCGATGAACAAGAATATTTTGCACGTAGACGAAAATCGTTAAACGATTAAAATTTCGGAAGCTTATAGTATAGGTAATAATTGCAAAACGTAACCACCAAACGTAAAGATTAATTTAATTGATCTTGTGCGATATATAAAAGTTACACAATTAAAAATACTATCCCAAACATTTTCTAATGTATATATTTTTGTTCTCAGATCAATGAAATACAACACCAAGAAGTTTGAGAAGCAATTTCTCTTAAATGAAGCAAGAATGCTTTTCAATTTACAAAGCGACGAAAAAGCATGATTACATAAAAGTAAACAATAAATTGTCGAGTGAGCTTCAATACGTGGTTAGACTTGGTCTCAATATTTAAAAGTTGGTTCAACAGAAAAAATGTTGCAAAGGCATATGGATTGCCATAATCTGCCTATATAAGCATACAAAGGCAGCTGTAGAGAGAGGTCAACAACTGCCCCAAACACGAATCTATATATAAAGCCCAGAACGAATTCTAATTCCAACTCCAGTCCTGAAATTAACCGTAGACCCACCCCAATTTTTATGTAAGTGGGTAGTTTCCCACCTTCCCATTTCTCTTTTTTTAGTTTTTCGCTTTTGGAAACAACCAAAGATCGAAGGTCATGTGATGCTTTGAAGAGAATTGTATCGCCGGCATAGATGGCTATTTGTTTACGTGTCTCGTATAATGAGGAAAGTCACAAAGCATTTAAAATATTCAACTTAAACTTCCTGTTTGAAACATTTGAAACATTTAGATAAGGTCCGGAAATAATCGAAATGGTTTAGTGCGTCGCCTTTCTGCCTCTCGAGCCTGGATAATGGTGCATGGAATTGTAACGAATCGACTCGGTAGGGTTCGATAACCTCTTTACTCGACCGTGTATTCTAACTGCATACAAATTGACAACATAGGAAAACGAGGAAAACACGTAATCAACCAAATAAACCAATCACGAAGCGCCAACAAAACGGGAAACTAAAACGAGAACAACGTCACAAATAAATAGAATTAAAGAAAAAGGCACAGAGGGTGATACGTAAACTCCATACGCCACACAACCCCCTTCCCAAAACAAAATTTTCGCCCTCGAAAATAATATTGCGGTAAAAAAAAGCTCCCACATATGCAGGTACATTCTAGTCCGGCCATACCGAAAACACGTAGGATTGGACTTTCCAGTCCTTTTCACATTTTTTCTTTACCGGTTGCAAGATTGGGCACCAGCACGTAACAAGATTCTCGATGTAAGCGAGTCCATCCTTCCACAATACGTCGTCCTTCAACGGTTTGACTGACGACGACCACAAGCCTTCAACTACTACCTCCTGCAGCATTCGCTTAAATAAAAGTTCGGCAAGGCTCCGCTTTTCCAAACCTATACCACGTTGGACCTGACGAATAGGTCTGGCCTCTTCAGTGTCACCTTTATTTTTAATTATAGTCGTTTGTCCCAAATCATGCGGTCCGCAACTTTGGAGCGATTGTTCGTGGTCGGTTTGAAGTGCCGTATATGTCGGCTCACCGACACATTCTTTCGCCAACTGCATTTCGGCCCCTTCGTTGAGAAGCGACACTGCGGCCCCGCAATCAATCATAAGGTTACGCGGTTTCTCCCCCACGTCACACTGCAAAGTCAATTCCCTTACGACTGAGTTTTCTCCAGCCATATTATCGCTCACATCGGTTGCATCGGTTGCATCGCCGGTTTTAGGCCGATTTGACCGATTAGATCAAATTGGGCCCCGCGCCTTAAAGGGGCCCCGCGCTAGCGGGGGGTCTTTCTGTATTACAAGGTTTAAAATACTACGAAAACGTAAAATAAAAAGTGAAATAATATTCTCTCTCATAATATCAATTTGTTATGCATCGTAACTAAGTCAAATTTATATTTCTGTGTCTGTCTGTTACGTCATAATGAATATGGTTGCGTAACAATATATATATATATATATATATATATATATATATATTGTCGCTTGTCCGGCCCGGTAGTCTAGCGGTTAAGTGCGTCGCCTTTCAATCGAAAAGTTGAAGGTGCGAAACTGGTCGCTAGCTTGTCGGTTGTGTTTTTGGGCAAGGTACTTTACGGACATTGCCTGAACCCAGCGGATTAGTGGGTTCTACCAAATTGAAGGAATGTGTCTATCATAAACAACACACTGCAATAGCTCCGGTAACCCGACGATGGGCGCGAGGTGATCTGACGATTGCCCGTGTGTTAACCCCCTAGGTTTTCCCATTCACGGGGATAAACATGAATATCCTATATATATGTTTGGAAGTAAAACAATATATCGTAAATAAGCATCCACATTACCTTTAATTTGTTTTATAGCAAGTATTAAATGTCTATTTTTGTAGTTTATGTGTACTGGTTTGAATTTTATGATATATAAACACCCATAAATATTGCTATGAAGAGTAGGGGCCCCGCCATCACATTTCTAATTGGGCCCCGCGGTTCCTAGCACCGGGCCTGATCGGTTGCATCGGTTGCATCGGTTGCATCGGTGTTTAACCGACTCTTCTCGGCAGAGTTTCTAAATCTTTCACGGCAGTGTGCTTCTCCGTGGCCGTAGTGCGCAAAATAATTACCAGCGCTTCGTTTCCCCTCGTTTCTCACCTCATTTCTATGTTCCTGTTCCGTTCTCCTTGCGTACCGGTATATCCGATCAAAACTACCGACCAAGGGCATTATAGTTGTATCGCAGTGATGGTTCAAGACTGGCTTGAATGTCCAAGGCGTAGTTCGTTAAGGCGGCCGCTAATTGAAGGCCACGGTCCTCTTGATCCCATTGTTTAAGTTCTGCCACGTTGTTAAAACGTTGCCGAAATTGCCACCAATTGTCTTCGCCATTAAACGTTTTGTCATAAGATATAGCATTCGCTTCAACAATCTTCTCGTTTAACTGCTCTATTTTTGCCATTAACGTCGCGACTTGTCGGGATAACGATTCTGTATTCTCTTCAGTCATCATTTTTTTAAGCAATCTATAGGTCCTGGCAGGATCGCCAATTTGTAACGAATCGACTCGGTAGGGTTCGATAACCTCTTTACTCGACCGTGTATTCTAACTGCATACAAATTGACAACATAGGAAAACGAGGAAAACACGTAATCAACCAAATAAACCAATCACGAAGCGCCAACAAAACGGGAAACTAAAACGAGAACAACGTCACAAATAAATAGAATTAAAGAAAAAGGCACAGAGGGTGATACGTAAACTCCATACGCCACAGAATAATGGAAAAGGGCCTCGGTTCTATTTTGTTGTTTTTCGGAGCGCAAGGTAATGATTAAGAGAGACAGGCAAAGGCATTGTCATTGTGCCGTAAGAGGTCAAATTCTTGGATCGGCGCAAGACGAATGACTGCGAAAGCATTTGCAAAGAATGTTTTCTTTAATCACGAGCAAAAGTCAGAGGTTCGAAGTTGAAGGGTTGAAGATTCAAAACTCGCTAGCTAGTTGATTGTGTTCTTGGGCAAGGCACTTATCGGACATTGCCTGAACCCAACGGTTTAATGGGTTCTACTAAATTAAAAAAGGAACGTGTGAATCACACACAACACGCTACAATAGCTCCGGTAACCCGACGGTGGGCGCGAGGTAATCTAACGATTACCCGTGTGTTAATCCCTTTGGTTTTCCCACTCACGGGGATAAATAAGAATATCCTATATCCTATTCCTGCAAGGGGAAATATTCTGATGTCGTGCGCAGTGGGCCGAGAAAAGTGATGTCCCAATGCTAAACATATACCAATATCGGAACTAATAATGTTACTAAAGACAAGTGAATTTTTAAAGTTTTTTAAAGTTCTAAAAATTCTTTAGATTATATCGGACCAACGATAACGATGTAAAAAAGAAATACCGAAGCTTAATGTTACACAACATTTCGCAACATGAAAAAAAATCTTCTGGACTTGCTGGCTATACAACTAGATTTAAAAAAAATTGAAACGATTTTAAAGATATTTTCATGAAAACTGTAAATTGGTAATTGGCGCAATGTAAAAATCCCAAATTCATCGAACACCGAAATTATGTGTTTAAAAAAGTTATATTTATGATAGGATAAAAAGAAAAATTCGGAAAAACAACTATGGTTAAAATATGGTAATAGATTATATTACCGTAAAAAAATAGGTTAAAATGGATATTAGGAAAGGCAAAGCATGATTCTAGGTACTTTCCCCAGAACTGTACCATTATTGAAAACATGAATAAGTGAGGTTTTTTCCCCAAACTTATAAAATGTTAAGGCCGTTTATTAAATGCTGCTTCTGTGGGAAACATCGAATAGTGCTGCAACAAGTAAGAATGTGTAGTCTCTTGATTATATCTTCGTAACTAGTACGGAATACATGGGTAGTAGTAATATAATGGTTGTGATTAAACAGGCAACAGTGAAAAGGAGGGAAACTGCACATTAACATTACGAAAACTACTTTTATCCCAGCCCTATACACTAATTTTAACACCAGAACTAACCATAACTTAAACCCCATGTTTAAAGCAAACTCCAATGCCCTAATCTTTATAATAGTGTGCAGTTTCCCTCCTTCCCGCTTTCCCTTCTTTTAGTTTTTTCCTGATTAATTGACTTGGGAATAAAAGTGCAAGAGACTGTTAATTGATTCATTGATATTCAAGTAAAATTTTAAATTGGTTCTAAAGACTTGAACGTTTTATACAAATACTAATTTAAAGAGAATAGTTATTTTGTCTCTTGAAGATACTGCTTAAGAATGCAATGATTATTCCTAAAAAGAACTTTGTTTGTCCTGCCAATTAGCCCATATAGTTGCGAGTCAGGCTGTCTGCCGTCAGTTTATTAAATTTAACACGGACAGGGCCGGCAAGTTAGTTGTGCAATAATGATAGGTCAAGGCATTTAGCGGTCATTGATTTGGGTGCCTCTAAATACTACAGGATCGCTTGGAGCGCTTGGATCACTTAGATTGCTATGAAAAGTTATTCTAACCCTGTCTAAAACACTAATCTAATCCCAACTGTTACAGTTATGTTACAAGTTAACCCTTTTTAGTTATATATACATTTTTTTTGTTTTACAGGGAGGCGCCAAACTAGATAACTTTTAGTTTTTTTTTGGTGCCTTCCTGTTTTGCTGTAGTATTTTTTATTTCTTTGGTTAATTGAAACCGGTGGATTAGTGGGTTGATCAAAAAGTATAAAAATTCTCTCTCTTCTAGTACCAAAAATACATTCAATTTGTTTTTCCAAAATTAACCTTGTAAATTGTGTGATTGTTTGTCTTTAGGTGGCCAATTACAAAGCCCCATCATTACATAGAGTGGTCTTGGAACGTATTGAAAAACACCAAAAACTCGGAAAATACTACAAAGATAAAAGCATCAGTCAAAAAACAGAGGAGCCACCGATCTTTTTAGGAAATCGTACGGATAAGGATATTCTGAGACAAAATAGAAGAACATGGGCAAAGTAAGTAAACAATTGCTTTGTTTACCATACCTCTAAGTTTTAATGCTTATTTGACCTTTTTGACACTTGTTTGACTCCTTATACCCATTTAATTCGTCGCATCTGATAGGTTGTCAAAAGTCTTTACCTTACAATCAACCCAAGCATTTGAATACTGTACTATGTACTAGTCACCAGTCATTAGATAATTTAAATAATTAATTCAACTTTCGCATTGTGCTACCTGTACAGAAAAAAGTATGTTAAATGTTAAGCTTTGCATGGATAGGTCTCTGATCAATCTTATAACTACAAACTTGGCTCCATAAGCAGAAACAGGTCATTGCATTGATTAAGTTGAATTAAGTTAGTCAAAAATTAACAGCATGTTTGTGGTAGCTGATTGTGGACAAACAATATTTATGACAGTGTCGAAATTACTGTAAATTTTAAATGACTCATTTGAATCAATATGCAGTGTAGAGATTACTGTAAATCGCCTTTCTATTCTGTGTTGCAAGATATATATTTTATTCTGGACAAGAACAATGCATCCTGATGACCTGATCATTGTGTACCTTGTCTTACATCATGATCATCTTCTTGATATTTTGATCATCTTACTTCTTACACTTCATAATTCTGTTTCTGGCATCTCGATCATGACCACTTGATTTTTGTTCATAGATTGGGATCAGAATCCAACATTGATCCAGCCACGCTCTTCCCGAGCAGAGAGGAGGTTGAGGAGGAGATGAGAGCGGAGGAGGAGTGGTGGCCAACTCTTCATCAGATGAAGGAAGATATCAGAATTAAGAAAGAGGCCATGGAAAAGGAAGAATTGGATAGGTCAGTGTTATATTAACTTTTTTGCCCTTTCAAGGGTTTACTACTGTATTTAGTCTCAGGTCATGAGGTATTGAGTAAACTTTTAAATATCCATAAATTAACAAGTTATTCTTCCACTCAGGTTTCACTGTAAGGATGCATTTTGTTTTTACTCTGTTTTATCTTTTTTTGCATCACATTTGTGACAAACATACTTAGTAAAATTGTTGTTTTTCAAAAACTGTCCAATCTAGGTAAAAATTTTAAGAATGTAAGTGGACCTGTTGAAGAAAGGCACAGTATGCATTATTATAATAAAATACCAGTATTATATTGCAAACATCACACAACCTAGAAGACTACAAAATGGTAATGAAAAGTCTGTTTTTTCTGCATTTTATCTGCTTGTATTTTTGACAGCCAATATTTAGGGACTGGAAAGAATTATTTACTTCATTTTTAAAGGAAGTTGTTAATGTATATTTGTTTGGCAGTGTTGTCTATTTTCAGCACCAGTTTTCTTTGTATTTCAATTAATTAGGACTGGATTTTCCAATTCACTTTTAAACACAGTAAAAGTATGAATTAATACAGCACAGATATAGATGAGATTGTTACAACAAAAAATAACCCAGGGCCAGGGGCCAGGTTACACCAGAAAAAAAAACGTAAATATATTTCAAAAAATATTATAAAATATCCAAAATGCATGTTTGTAATGAATTTAAATGGAAATTTTATAATAGCCAATTTAATAAATTCAAGGACAACTAGTAAATATACTATTACCTTGATCTTGAATGTAAACCAGTTAAGTAGGCCTACTAAACAACTGTATAGATCAAAAGAGACAGTTAAGACAAACTAATTTCATCCTGCCAAACCCCATTTAAATAAAAGATTGAAGAATGTACGTCTTTTACAGAATATGGATAACAAGTTTAGATTGGTAACTCAGGAACCCTATATACATATACCTTGTACATGATATATGTAACGGGTGTCTAGTTCACTTTGAAACCAATAAAGTTATGCTTGTAAGTACACAGTGTACAATGTTAATATATTACAAATGGTTAAAATTAACAATATATAATTTTAATTAGAAATATTAATTAATCAGAAATCTAAATATTTATTAGACAACATCAAAATACAAATCAGTGCCGCTGTTTAAATTTTCTTTGTGTAGAATATTTGTTATAAAAAATTCATCAAATGCTTAGCTTATTTTTTTATTAAATTGTATAGATCGACATTCTTTTAATTTAAAAAAAAATGATAAAAATGCACAACTATGCATACTTTTGCTTCAGATGGAAAAAAATTGCTGAGAACATGGCCAAGATGCCAAAATGGATCAAACAGTTCGAGGAAGAACAGAAACAGTTACGGAGATCTGAGCGCGAAGAGGAAGAGCAGAGGAAGATCCGACATGAAAAAGTCCAGGAGCAGTTCGGATTCGCAATTTCCCGACAACATCCCCAGTTTGTTCAATATTTGGAGGAGAAAAAAATTAAGGACAAAATGGAGAAGAAAAAACGCAGCAAGCAACAAAAGTCAGCAGATAAAAAAAGCAAGAAAACAAGTCTCATGTAATATTTCACATGGAACATTGGTGTGATAAAAATTAATTAATTAAATTTTTGCAGTTATGTTTATAATACTTACTATTATGGACTTTTCCACACATTTACAATTGCCTAATTAGGGTAAAAAACACGGTTGACGATAAAGAAGATATAGTGAAACTATAAAATATTGCATAGCAGTATAAATGGAAGTATTACTACAATTGCTGAATTACAGTATTGATGCTAAGCTTATGTTTACAATATACATGGATAGACTTATTGCGCTGTTTCGCGATGCACACCGAACTAGGGGGAAAGGGTACGTCCATAGTTGGGTAGGGGGAAACTAGCTTGTCCATAGTTGGGTTCCAAGGAGTATTAACAATGAGTGATGATTTTCTAATCATTGACAACGATTTGCTCTGGTTTAGGTTTGGGTGGAAATAGGAATAGATTTAGCAATGATCCAACCAGCATAAACAGACCAGATATTAAGAAAGTCCATCTCACGTCTCCCGTATTGTCTACAGCAACACCTAAATAGTGATAAGCGTTTGTAAAAACACTAAGTTGAAATAGCGTGAAACCAACTAAAAATTAACTGACGGGCCCTTTATAAAGCCTGTATTTTACAAAATATTTGAATATGTTTTCACGTACATTTTTTCTAACAGTGACTGGTTTTCAGCAACAAGAATTTAGAAAAAAACTTAGATAATTATCAAACAAACGCCACTGGTTAAAAAGCTTACCGATCAAAGGTACAGCACCAGAGCCGACGACACTCGAGACGAATCCAACGATACCGATGCCCCACTGAAGGTCTCTTTCGCCGACGATTCCAGCCACCACAGGCACGTAGTAGGTATTGGCCACGCTGGAAAAGAAGCTCAATATGCAGCAGTCCACAGCGAGCGCGGCGTAGCCTTGAATGAACCACGCAACTCCGATCGCAATTGAGGAAATGAATTCGGTGATAACGATAATCCAAACGACATTTATTCGTTTCATGTCCCCCAACACACCGAAGAGAACGCGCGCTACCATTGTAATAAGACTGTACATTGACAGTAGTAGTGTCGACTGAATTTTCCCGCTCTGAATAAATTCATTTGAAAATGATATGACGAATGACAGGTATCCGCGGAGGCCCGAGTAAACCAGTACCAAGACTAAACAAACCACCCAAGTTTTTATTTTTCCTAAAACTCGACGCAGCTGGGCTGGTGTTGAGTTGCTCGAAGTTTCCAGCACCTGTCTTTCATCGTTTTTTAAGTGAATAGGTCGAATTAATGCGGACGCCACAACACAATTTAGTGACAACCCTCCTAATAGCAACATGGCTCCCCGCCAGCCGTAGAAATCAACCAATATTTGGAATAGAGGTGCCAATGCTAGGGTTCCCACTCCAGAGCCAATTTGAGAGAGACCAAGTGCCAGCATTCTTCGCTTGACGAAATATCTTGGGATAACGGTAAACGAGAGAACAGAGAGGTTTCCAGTTGCAAATCCTGGCGAACAAAAATTACCGGGTCTTATTGCTAAAATTGAATAAGTATGTATACTCATATATATATATATATATTTAATGTCTATGTAAATTACAATTTAGGCGTTAGCAATCGGCGTTTAAAACAAAAAAAAAGTTGTAGCAACATAGTTTACCTAGTACGAACCCGGCAAATATTTGTACTTTTTTTAGCATCAACCACACAACAGCACAGCGGGTAAAATAATGCAATAAAATAAACCAGCACTTACCTGGTACAAATCCTGCGAATATATAGATAAATATAGGAGAGCCACCAAGAGAAGCGAAGCATATACACAATGCACTAAACAACGACAGTGCAAATGCTGTGTTTCGATCACCAAACTTAACGGTGAGCAGTGGTAACGTAAGATCTACACAAATAATATGAAGAAATTGTAAGTTGGAATATTCGTTTACGGCCATCCATTAAAATAGTGGCTTCCTATAGTAGGCTGCTAAATTACAGATACAATTGTATTAAAATTGCTTTGACAATCACGCAATTTCAAACAAACCAATGCAAATATATTGTTAGGGGATTGTTAAACTCACATCCGCACGATTTCCCGAACTCGAAAGCGCCAGTGAGCCACGTAGCCTGCCCAAAAGAGACATCGAATTCGTCAACTATCGAATCGTAGAAGACGGGGTATGCAACGGACGGTCCGTAGGTCAGGGCACACCAGATAAACACGGCAAGCACTATAAACCAACCCCACCCTCCATCCGGCGGGTCAACCGCTTCTTGTTTGTTTACAGCCATAGTGTGCTAGACTTTCGAATGTATTCCACCTACAAACACGAAATGGTCGTTTTTACAAATGTTTTCCCTGTATCGGCAATGCAAAAACTAAACAAACACCCGTTACAGGTTCCTTGTGGAAAATTGACTCATTTTGATTTTCGTTTTTCTTTTGCTTTTTGTTATATTTTTTGTATTTCCTAACCGCTAAACCTTTAAGGGATGTTAAAATGTGTATAGGGCGGACAGTATCAATTTTAAAGTAAATTACACAAGGGGAATTAGGATAGATTTTTATTTCGTGGATGGAAAAAATGGGCAAATTTCACACGGGAAATCCCCAGATTACCTTGCGGCCGCCGTCTGGTTATCGAAGCTATAGTAGTGACCTTTATGCGAAATATACACCATTTCAGTTTTAGTCAAACCCAATAATTTGACAGGGTACTACATACCCGCATAAGAACACACCCGACTAAATAGCGACAGGTTTTGACCAATTCCTTCAGGCGAACAAACTTGCCAATCTCTTCGGCAACCTAGAGGAAGGTCCAATATTAGCAAAAATACTGAGCGGTAATACTTTTGGGAAATTCTTGACAAATTAGAAGAAGGAACATATTAGATTATGCCTTTAAAAAAGGGAAAAATAATAGAGATCCTTTGCTAGTTTGTCTGCTGTGTCCTTCGGAAAAGTAGATCACCAAAACCCACTGGATACCCATATTTTTAACATCGAGATTTCCGCAAAATGTTTTCCCCGCATTTATGACTTATCATATACGCTTTTTAATGCAAAATTCATTGTCCGTGTCTTTATTAAAATAACACAAAATTTACCGGCAATTATAGCTGGCTACGTCTCCCCTCGACACTTTTCGTTGTTTGTCTTTCTTTGCTGGTCTCTGTGTACTTTTAGTTGTTTTTCTGCACATAGAGCTTACATATAAGCATTTTTCATTTACTTGTAGCTTATTATATTTATGTGTTGGTGTCATCAAACGTAGCCAAAGTAACTTAAGTAATAAAACGCTTATAATGGCCGCTTCAACCTGCTTAGAAAATGCTGAATTGCAACAAGTGCTGTTCAAGCATATGGTACACTTTAGCGCTCATAAACAAAAGTTTCACACACTTCCCTAGTTGCCCAAGCGCCTAAGTGAGTGCTGAGTAGTTTCGCTTTATTATGACTGAGCACTTGCATTTCTTATTAACCTAACAATATTTGTTTTATATAAAGGTTTTCTTTCTGAAATACTAGTGACCACCCATTTATACAAAGCTTAGCTTCTTAAGCGTCCAACTTTAACCACGTCTAGACTCTAGATTGAAATGGAGAGAGTATAGAAAAAGGCGCTGAAAAAAGTTATCATGAAATGGAGAGCGAGAATTGAAAAGTTTCGCATGAACAAGTGAGCTAAGGTAATGTTGGTGCTTTCACTGCTTTGCTTGTACTGCCATTCAAAGACAGGTAGGTTGGTGTTTGTCGTTTCTTTATTTGACGTGCAACAGTATTTACTTAAACTAAACAAATAATTCTTAGAAAAAGTTTGGTGTTGTTTACTCTTCTTATTCTTGGAAACAATTGTTTGACTTTCCTGGAAAATTAAGTAATCGTATATGTCTTAGTTCATTTTTTTTATTATTTTAATTTTGGGACAAACTGATACCTTATTCATATCACAGATGGTATATACCATATACATGCAAAGCAAAAATCATTCTTTTCTGCAAGCAGAAACTCATGGTTCCGTAAGTTAACCATCTACACTTAGCCACCGTGTTCCGCAGAAGCAGATAATTGCTTTAAGATAAAATTACTAGGGATAGGTTAAAATTATGATTACGTCTGATTTTGGTTAAGGATCCGGCTTCTTCGAATAATCCAACCAGCTGGACAATGTCCGACACACAATTAAACAACTGGAGACAAAATTAAATAGCAATATGAACCATTTAAAAACCGTGTTTACTCTGTGTAACCATAGAATACTAACTTAGTATACTATGGTGTAACAAATGTACTTTATACAAATAGCAATTTTTAACAAATGTACCCAAAATACAGTAGTATAAAAAATTCACCTCAACGGAACAGGTATTTATTTTATGTTAATATGGGGCGTTAAGGCAGAATTATCACTGGTTTAAGTGGGGGTTAAACTTTTTAACGGTTGCATTTCTTGCGATTAGTCGGAAAACGGGTAACGATTATTACGGCCCGGCCACGTTTGAATCTTCTTGAAATTTTCTATTCAATTGTGATATATTTATACATCGATCTATTTGAGGCATGAAAGTAGTAAGCAGTTTGCGCATTATAATTTTTATTTTTAATATTTTAAAGACTGTTTTATTTAAACCTAATATTCATTTTTCCAGGTACATATATACCGCACAGCGAAGAATATCGGCACAGAGACTAAAAAACGTATTTTTTCTATCGGGAATCCCCTATGGGTGATTTTCCCTAAATTTTCTTCATCAAATACGTATTACTTCCATAAAATATGGGGCGTCAAATCAGGCTAAGCACTGGGTTGAGTACAGTTTTTAGTTTCTGGGCATTTTCCGGTAAAGAATTAAATACGAGATAATTAGATGACACAATTAAACTATACATAGCCTACTTGTTAATGATGATAGGCCTACTGATGTACAGTTCTATTCTTTTAATGCTATTTGCAGTATCTTTTGAATCTGTTTTGCTGGTATATGTCTCTGTTTATTTTTCCACTAAAGGTGTAACCAGTAAGGTTTCTTATGTTCTCTTTTCTATAATGATAAACCGTAGGAACAGTACGCTGCCCAACCAACGAAGGAATATTTTCGGTAAACGTCAACTTGTTTTATTCTTTTGCTAACCATTCCGATTCGTTGATACTATAACGGTATAACCAATAACAAAAACACTTGTCAAAGTCAATACGCAATGAGGAAACAATTATAAACAGGATGTCGTTGCAAAAGCATGAGTCGTTCTTCATAAACAAACATTTCTCTATGTATAATAACGCAAACACAATGTTTTTTTGCCACGAACTCATTCTCATGGAATCTTGCAGAGCCTGAAACTCCAAGACCGACCAAGTAGCTTGGTGGTAATTCGTTGTCTTATAGTCGAATGGCTGCTAAATGGCCGACTGTGTCTTTGGTTAAGGCACCTAACGGACACTGTATAAACCCATTGTACTTAATGGGTTCTAAAAAAATTAAAATGTCTTAGTCATATTTATTTTGTCCGACGGGTTAGTCTGGTGGTTTAGAGCGACGCCTTTCAACCGAAAGGTTGCAGGCTCAAAACCAAAAAATGGAAGCTGATGGAAAATTCCAAACGGTTAGTCTGGTGGTTAAGTGCGACTCCTTTCAATCGAAAGGTTTTAGTTTCGCAACTGGTCGCTAGCTAGTCGGTTGTGTCCTTAGGCGAGGCACTTACGGACATTGCCTGAACCGAGCGGATTAATGGGTACTACCAAATTAAAGAAACGTCTATATCATACACAACACACTGCAATAGCTTTGGTAACCCGACGTTGGGCGCGAGGTAGTTTGACGATTGCCCGTGTGTTAACCCCCTTGGTTTTCCCATCCACGGGGATAAACATGAATATACTATCCTTGTTTAGGATACTATTGTAGAACGTAGCAGACATAGCCATGTGTTCGTTTGTGCGAAACATACTTTAACCCCTAATCACGGTGTAGTAGGTAACATTTTTATTGTACAAATATAAATGTTTATTTTCTTTTAGGAATTTATTTATTTCCATTATTTAACTAGGGAATAAATTAATAATTAGCACTATTAAGAAATTTTTGCAGTAAAATGAATAACAGAAAATTAAATAGATTTCCAAATTCCACTTGCACGACTTTGGTTAAAGTATTAAACAACATTTTACACATTTGGCTAAGAAACATTGTTTTATCTGGTAAAATTCGGACCATTTAACTTCGGTATGGCTGGATTTTCCGATGATATATTCGACGTTTTTAACGAGGAAAATGATGAAAAAGAAAAACCAATAAAAAAGTAAGTGCGTATAACACTTAAGCATGTACTTCTGTGGCTTGATTAAACGCATTTGGATTTTATAGTATCATTTAATTTAAAGCTTCCGATCAAGGAAGCAAGAGACTAGAATTACCTTAACCTTTCTTAATAATGCAAACCATATGCGGTATTCCCTACTATCTATGACGAACATTTTTATTCCATAGAGGACAGGTGCTTAAAATGTTTTTACTATAAATCTAATGGTCAACGCTAAAGGGAGAGAAAGCGAAAAGGAGGGAAACTGCTCACCAAAACTATGGAAAATAATTTTAACCCTTCCCTAAACACTAAACTCTAAACCATGTTTAAAACTAACTCTAATGCCCTAATATTCATTTTAGTGTGCAGTTTTCCTCCTTTTAGTTTTCCCAGCAGAAAATGCAAAGTATGTCACTTATTGCTAAGATATATAGTGTGAGCGCAACACATACTAAAGTGTGCAATATGCAAATGTCCAAGAGTGCACATTCTAAGTGTGTGTATATTCAAGAACTGCATGTATACAATTTTCGTTGTGTAATCGGTGTTCCCTACGACATGATTAATTGTATAGAATTTTTGGAATGGTAAAATATTGTTTGCCTGTGGTAACAGACGAATTATATCTACTTTATTATGTCGGAAAATTGTATTTCTTGATTCCCCTATATTTAGACCTATTATCCATGATAGCTACATAGTTTCTGCATTGTACTACTATTAACCAAATATATTGAAACTCAGTGGTTAAATGAATTCAACGATTTGTGGATAAGAGGTAACCTGATTATTACCTCTTTTACAAGTTTTGAGTAGTTTATCTTTGGTGCACCTTTCCTATAAAGTGTGGGATGATCAATCTAGGTTTATTAGTTTGTATATGTTTAGTAGCTAACCAAAACTCTTACATAAGGGCTATCAGCAAAAGACCAAAGCAATCTGATGAGACAGAAAATTTGCCGGAAAAGAAGAAAAAATACGATGAGAACAAAATAACTTCAGACGATGTTGAAACCTTAAGTGAACTACCACCACCTGCTAAAGATGACACAGAAGACTTTTCGAGGTAAATTATATTTGCTCTTAAAATTAATTTTTTAAAGTTTTTTTTACCTATATTTAACTTCTGTGTGTCGTAAGCATTCAACCCCTATTTGATTAAACCACCTCTCTACAGTTTAATAGAAGCTTTACCAAAAATTGAGACCAAATCAATGGATTCAATCATCTCCGGCTGCACACATGAAGTAGCTTTTCAAACTGGTGCAGACATCCCAAGATTGCTTCCGAAAGCTGCCCAACCAGCGAAGGAATACAAGTTCATTCTGGATCCCTTCCAACAGGAAGCCTTGTTGTGTCTAGATAACAATCAGTCTGTCCTTGTATCAGCCCATACATCAGCTGGAAAAACAGTAGTGGCAGAGTAAGTGGGGTATCATTCTTTTTCATGCAATGTAAAAACAAATTATTTAACCCTGAATTTTGTTACTGTTAAGTTAATGTCAATGCTGCTACCTTGTGCTAGTGGGTTATATCCTTTGGCAAGGCATTTGGCAGAAAAAATAGGATGAACAATGAATAAATAGTAACCTAACATATACAAAACATAAGAGTAATTATGTTAACTTGATTGTGCTCTTTAGATGATTATACGATTTACCTGTGTGAAAACACCCATTTTACTTTTTCACCAAAGTTAAACCTACGCATGGTTTATGGTACCAAAGAAAATTCAAAATGCTTGTTCCACAGATATGCAATAGCAATGAGTCTTCGCGACAAACAGCGTGTGATCTACACAACGCCAATCAAAGCGCTCAGTAACCAAAAGTATAGGGACCTCTATGAGGAGTTTTCCGATGTGGGATTAATGACGGGTGACGTTACGATAAACCCGACTGCTTCATGTCTAGTTATGACAACAGAGGTTTGATTTTTATTATTTTGAATAATGTTAGGTGACCATAACCTGCTCTGAAGTTTATAAGACATTTTGTTTTATAAGGGGTGATATTGTTTATGGTACTTTAGTTCATAACAACTTGTTAATGTGCACACACATAAATTGCTGAGATTATTAGTTATTACACTTGAGTTGGTTCTTATGAATCAAATTACTAAAAGTATTATCTACTAAGGAAATATATTAAAAAAATTTCCCCATTTTTTAAAGATCTTGCGTAGTATGTTGTACCGGGGTTCAGAAGTGATGCGTGAGGTCGCATGGGTCATCTTTGATGAGATCCATTACATGAGGAACAAAGAGCGCGGGGTGGTGTGGGAGGAAACGATCATCCTGCTCCCTGACAATGTCCGCTACGTCTTCCTCTCCGCCACCATCCCCAACGCTCGGCAATTTGCATCCTGGATCTGCCATCTGCACAAGCAGCCGTGCCACGTGGTGTACACTGACTACCGACCCGTGCCACTGCAACATTACATCTTCCCTGCTGGTGGAGACGGCCTTCATTTGGTGGTGGATGATAATGTGAGTGGATCTTATTATTCATGATAAGAAAAACTGCTGAACAATATAAAAACAACTTACCGTAATCTTATGGAATTAAGCATTGTTGTTATTGTAACATGTCGTTAAAAATACATATTTATTTAGTATTGTTATAGTATAAAACTTAAACAAAAAAAAAGTAAACAAAAAAAATTAAATAAATGTGTTTATTAAAAAATTATTTTTTCCATCAGGGTGATTTCCGTGAAGATAATTTTAACACAGCGATGGCAGTGCTCCGGGATTCAGGAGATAATGCGAAAAGTGATTTCAACCGACGGGGCAAACAAGGGGGTCAACGTGTAAGTTTCTTTATGGTTTTGCCTTGTTACTTGAATTCAGAGAACATAGTAAATGTGAAAATAAAAATCATTGTAATTAAATACAACACTGATAATGCCAGTTGTGATTAATTAGATATCTTAAATAAAACAAATTTGACTCACAGTTCATAGGTATTAGTTATTGGATGTCATAGATATTTAACTTCGTTCTGTGGGTGGCTGATATCATATATGTACACAGTCGGGTTATGGTAACTTACCATGGATGTTCATTCTTTATTGGGTAATTTTATATCAGTACCAGTTGAGCAGCTGGAAGTAAACTAAATATCCACTATTTATTGGTTCTGTCATATTACTTAGCATTTTTAAAGATTATACTTAAATATATCTCCATTAATAAATAAAGACAATCTTTCACTTTTATTATGGTCATTACTTGGTTACATTTGCCTATCCATGGTTACCCACATGTGGCAATAAAATTTATTACCCATTATCCACTAACATCTGCAGGGCAAAAGTGGCTGTGTGCAAATCATTGAACTTGTCATGGAGCGAAAGTTTCTCCCAGCGATTGTCTTCTCGTTCAGCAAGAAGGAATGTGAATTCTACGCAAATCAAGTCCTAAAACTCAAGTTTAACTCAGGTGAAAATACTGATTGTCCTTGATGTTTGAAATCACAAAATATTTAAAGACAACTTAGCACATTAATAAGCTGTACAAAAGAGGGACACTTGAATAAAATATAGAAGGCGTCCTCCATGCAACTAATATGAATAAGGGTGTTTACATGGACAGGGATTAAACCGCCCTTTTGCAATTTCCCTCGCGAGTCTTGGCTTAATGCCAGGCTATTTTTACACTGCAGACCACCTCTTTATTATGACATCACAAACCAAATTATTCCAGAGGCTGAGCGGAAATTGGTGCAGGAAGTATTCGACAACGCAATGGATTCTCTCTCAGAGGAAGACCGACGGCTACCTCAGGTGGAAGCATGTCTGCCGTTCGTTTTGAACGGAATCGGAATTCACCACGGAGGTCTACTGCCCATTATCAAGGAAACAATTGAAATTCTTTTCTCCGAAGGGTTGATCAAGGTAATTTTCATGTTAAATTCTCTACAGAAGGATCCAAAGATTTAAAAGTCTACCGGGGTCTAAATTAGTGAAGCAGGAAATATAAATCTTCATGGATAAGAAGTTGTTATCCAATGGTTTAAAAATCTTTCCCAGTTGTATTTAACTTGCTGTACTACGTTAATACATAAGATTGACATTTTGGAATGGATGCTCATGACTAAAACTCTGGGTTCAAGCAAAATCTGCCACTTGACTTGCTCTAGGACAAATCCAACAAGGTGGTGATAGTTTCGTTCCACCACCTTTCAGCATATGATATAATGGCCTCCAATATCTATCTGCTGGTTAACTACTACAATCAAGCAATCTAAATGATCTGACAAACTTTGCTGTTCCTAGATCTCATGTCAATAAGAATCTCAGAAGCATTTCTTGCATATGTACCGTTTGTAATACTTCACCTGGTCCCAAATGTAATTAAACAACTCTTTATATTTTTAGGTGTTATTTGCAACGGAGACCTTTTCGATGGGTGTGAACATGCCTGCACATACCGTCATATTCACCAGCATTCGTAAATTTGATGGCAAAGATTTTAGATGGGTGGATATTGAAAATGAATTAATAACCTTCCATTTATATCTTGCAGTGTAAAATGATCTGTAATAAATGAGATACCTCCAATTCTGGGATGATACCATCCTAGAATTGATAAATATTATTACCATTAACGAAATATAGGAAAACCCTGTTTTACTTTGTGACTTGTTTGATGATTAATATACGTTCTCGAAGCCTTAAAATAGATATGATTTGATATTGTATCAATACTTTGCTGCACAAAATTATGATATTGAGATAAATTTCTACATAATCCTCCTACATGTATCCCTTCAGATTACAGGAGGGGAGTATATACAGATGAGTGGAAGAGCAGGGAGGAGAGGAATGGATGAGAACGGCCTTGTCATCATGATGGTCGATGAAAAGTTATCCCCGAATGTTGGCAAAGCTCTTGTTAAGGTAGCAATTTTTGGATCTTTTAGCAATTTTTAGTCTTACAAGTTTTCATTTCTTGTGTGTTGTTAAAAAAATTCTTTACATTTATAAAAAGCAGTGGAGTAACGGGCCTCTAAGACCTAGATTCCTGGTCCCAGGGGAACCGTGGACCCACCCATACTATTGTATGAATTGCTGTAAATTTTATTATTTAAACCATGTGCACCCCCTGATAAAAGTTTAAATTCTCTAGCTTGTTAACAATTTAAGTTAGAACACAATTTACCCTACTAGCAAAACCCCTAGTTCACTCATATTCACCCCAGGGATCACCGGACCCCCTTGACTCAGCGTTCAGACTAACATACAACATGGTGCTTAACCTACTGCGGGTGGAAGAGATTAACCCAGAGTATATGCTCGAGAAATCCTTCTACCAGTTTCAACATTACACTGCCATACCGGAGATGCTTGCAAGTAAGTTGCGTTTAGATTAAACAGTAGTATCATAAAAACGCTCTGATGTACAAGAGTTTTTTATAATAGCTATGGTGTTGTTTTTATCATTAAATTATGGTATGTAACATTAACAACTGATCAACTTAATTGTATAGAAAGTTATTCATCACCGTCTTCAGCTGCAACTAAAATGACAATTTATTAGTAAAATCATAAAATGGTAGATGTCACGAAATTGGAGAAAGATTACTGTGGGATGAAGATAAAGGAAGAAGAAGAATCAATGACTTATTACCGCATCCGGCAGCAACTCAATAAGCTTGCTACTCAACTCGAGGACTTTGTACATCTTCCCAAGTTCTGCTTGCCTTTCCTGCAACCTGGCAGGCTAGTAAAGGTTTGTCTGCCATATATATGGTGATGGTAGAGAGAATGGGGATAGTATTTTTCTCTCATGTGAGGTTTTGAGTTGTTATATTCAAGGGGTGAAGTAGGCGAAGCTGTATACACAGTGTAGTAGCATTGGGGCAATAATTACATATGTGTGATTACTGTGATTAATTATTTTGCACATCTGAGTCTGAAAATTGTGTACTTAACAATGTTGTGCTCAATTTACTGCAAGTGGATATAGTTACTAAGGGTGTAGTAGTCTATTTGACAGTATACATTACCAGTTTTTTTACTAGGTGCGAAATGGAGAGCACGACTTTGGATGGGGCGTGGTGGTCAACTTTCAGAAGAAACAACCCAAACCAAGTGGCCCCATGCGCACCGACGAGGAACCAGAGCCGCAATATGTGGTGGATGTATTGCTTAACTGTGACAAGGAGGGATTAAATTCAATCGCCGTCAGGTTGCCACGACCTGCCAAAGATGCCACGCGAAGCGAAATGGCGGTTGTGCCAATCATGCTACCACTAATCAAAGCACTAAGCTCTGTCAGGCTGTTCCTTCCTAAAGATTTAAGGCCACTTGACAACAGACAGTCCTTGCTGCGTGCGTTGGAGGTAAGATTTGCATATTTTCTAGTTATTTAAGTGTGTAAAGAGTAAAATACTGTTGTAAAAAGTAAAATACTGTTCCCATTGTTTAAATAGCTCGTCTTTTATTAAACTATTAAACATAACTAAATTTTGCTTTAAAATATTTTTCCTTTATACCTTAAATTTTTTATATTTACCAGGAGGTTAACAAGAGGTTTCCGGATGGAATCCCCATTCTGGACCCCATTGAAGATATGGTCATCAAGGACGAGCGTTTAAAGTCCATCGTCCGGAAGACCGAGGCATTTGAGAGAAGGATGTACAAACACTCCTTGCATTCCAGGTCCGACATGGCCCAGATATATCAACAATGCGAGAAAAAGGCAAAAGTAAGTGATGTAAAAATGTCGATAAAATGCAAGAGCAGGGAAGCGTCCCAAATAGGAAGAATTAAAGTCTTCTAACATACTTTCTTATGGTCTACTTACCAGCTCCACTATTGCAAGGTGTTCTAAATAGATTAATGATTATAAAAACAATGTTGTATATATATATATATATATATATATATCTATAAGGTTTAATGCTTTTAAAGACTAGCTACCGTTTACTTCACATTGTAATTGCATAGATACCACACTTGGTGCGGTATTTTTGACACTTGGTGCATTATTCCATGTTATTGGTGGGTTTATATATAATGGCTTTAGTATTTCTCCGACTATCTTGCAAATCCATACAGTGTATCTTAAACTATTCTTTTGCCTTTAGTTGGCGAACAAAGTAAAAGAGGCGAAAAGAGCGTTGAAGAAAGCACGGACGATCTTACAAATGGACGAGCTGAAGTGTAGGAAGCGAGTTCTGAGGCGACTTGGGTACGCCACTATGTCCGACGTCATTGAAACCAAAGGTGGGTTACATGATGTGGTGAGGGGGAGTGGGGTCGGTCTTTTATTTATTGAGGTTGGCGAGTGCATTTTTGTGTTTAATACTAGATAAACTGACAAAATACAGAGCAACACTAAAAGAAGGGAAACGGAATTGCATGGAAGGGCGGAAACTGCTTAACATTTTTAGGGTGCAGTTTTCTTACTTTTCCCTTTCTTTTAGCCAAAAATACATATTTTTTAAATTATTCATGCTTAATTGCTGTATGCAAGAATCTGGAAACTGCAAGTACTGAAAATATTGTTTATATCAAAGAAATTAACATTTTTGTCCGCAGGTCGAGTAGCATGCGAGATCAGTGCTGCCGATGAACTTCTCCTCACAGAGCTCATCTTTAACGGGGTGTTCAACAACCTCACCCCTGCACAGTGCGCCGCATTGTTGTGTTGTTTTATATTTGATGAGAAGGTGGGTAAACCTTGAACATGATAATTCTGTCCCTGGTGTGGGTCATGCTTTATTCTAGCCTTGACAGTAACCCACAAGTCATATTATGTGCTTTATCGCTAAAAAGTTAAAATATTATTCAGTGTAATTTAAAAGGAACTTTTTAGTCATTTTGGGTGGAACTTGTGTCGTTGTGGTAACCAACCAACCTTGCACATACAAGCTAACATAATAAAAGGTGTTTGTAGCGATTTACGGCATTAACCAAGCCATAGCATTAAATTCACACAAGTTGCAATTTTGTATAGGTTAATACTCTTACCTATCTACAAATGTTGGTGTACGTTTGTATTTCTATTTTTAAACTATTTAAATATACTACACAACATTTACTGATTCGAACTGCATTAAGGGTAATTTTTAAGTTTCACTTGTTCAGTTTTTCATCTGATATCTGTTTTTTTCCAGTCGAAAAGCATTCCAAAGTTAAGCGAGGAACTGGCAAGTCCATTACGACAGTTGCATGAAATAGCAAGAAAAATTGCCAAGGTAAGTAAAAGAACTATTCGCAATTTTATTGCGTTTCATTGCAAGAGCTTTTGTTTAAACCAAGATTATTTTCATAAAATGTGCTGTTTTGCAAATTGTAACAATGCTTAGAGTATATAGCAGTAACCTGTCAAATCTATAAACAATTTTCAAGGATTAAGATTGGTGTAACCTGGTTTTAAAGACCCGATATTTCTTGATCTCGAGTATAAAAATAACATCCACCAAACATCCAGGTGTCAAACGAGTCCAAACTCCCATTGGAAGAAGAGGAATACGTCCAGAAGTTTAAAACGATGCTGATGGATGTGGTTCACTCCTGGTGCAACGGATCCACTTTTGCACAAATCTCACAAATGACAGATGTCTTTGAAGGTTTATATTGTGTGGAAAATCTTGTTTATTCTGAACAATATTTAATAAAGAGAATCATCAGATTTATGTTGTCAAACATTATGTGAATTTTATAGAGTTACTCCTAACAATCCTGTCTATCCTTTAGACACCCTTCGAATTTTTCACAGATAATTGAAAATAAATTTAAATAAAACTGGCAATTTGGTAAGTTTTCAAAAGTAGTTCTCTTAAAAGTTAAATCATGTTGTCTCATCACAGGAAGCATAATAAGGTGCATGAGAAGACTTGAAGAGCTGCTGCGGGAAATGTGCCACGCTGCCAAAGCAATCGGGAACACACATCTTGAAAACAAGTTTTCTGAAGCGATCCAACTTATAAAAAGAGACATCATTTTCGCTGCTAGCTTGTATTTATAATAAATCAATAGCGTCAATTTTCTTAATTTTAAGGTGCACAGAAACGGGTAAAATAAAAGGCAAATGGTTTGCCTACAATTCAATAGGTCAAAGTCCCCATTTGATTTGTTCCAATTTAACAACCACTGCCTTCGATGTTTTCGCAACAATTTTCAATAATGAAGTTGTCATTTGAGTGGTTTGAGGCCCAATTTCGCCCTCAGTTCGTTCGCTTCCTGGATTTCCAAATCTTCATTATTTTTCGCCTTCTTGCTATGCTTGCTTTTCTTCTTCGACCTGGAATTTACAATAAAATATACATTTAGACCAAACAAACTGATTAGTATTTCAACGGACAACTAGTCTGTATATTAGGAATATAAATGGCTAACTTATCCCATAGTAGGATAGGATAGGATAGGATATTCATGTTTATCCCCGTGAATGGGAAAACCTAGGGGGTTATCACATGGGTAATCGTCAGATCACCTCGCGCCCATCGTCGGGTTACCGGAGCTATTGCAGTGTGTTGTATATGATAGACACGTTCCTTCAATTTGGTAGAACCCATTTATCCGCTGGGTTCAGGCAATGTCCGTAAAGTGCCTAGCCCAAGGACACAACCGACTAGCTAGCAACCAGTTTCGCACCTGCAACCTTTCGATTGAAAGGCGACGCACTTAACCGCTAGACCATCGGGCCAGAGTAAGATATTATAATGCAGGAAAACATTAATTTTTGTAACTTGGGTTCGGGTAATATTTAGCCTGAAGAACATAACAAACTTATGAATGGCCTTGGTCGAACCACTTCGATTGCCAGTCAAATACACATAAGTACAAAATGAACTAAAAACAAATTTACTTTGACTCCGAATCCTGGTTCTTTGAGCGATGGGGTGAACGTCTATCACGATCTCTTTCCCGGGACCTCTCACGTGATCTGTGTCGTCTTGGAGGAGTTCGGCTACGTGCATGAGGGAAGGTTTTGGGTTTAAAATTGACCTCATTGATATCGCTTTTATTTCTGTGTGGGGTAACTATGTCAAAGGGATTTATTCACGACACAGAAAAGGAAGTCTATTCCCAAACAACTGACAGGATAATACATAGAAGAATCTTTCCATGGATCTTACTATAAATTCCTAATTAAAATAACATGGGAAACCTGCCAGCTCAAACATAAAAAAAACAATTTTACACTTAACAAGTCGACTGATCAAATACCTTCTTCTGCGTCGTCGTGGTGACCGACTTCTTGACCTCCGGTGTTTCGGGGATGGACTTCTACGATATCGATCTCTATGAGGGGAGGGGGGGTCCTCCGCCGATGCGCAGTGAACCTATCGTGGACCTCAAGAGGGGGACCTTCATCCTCATCGCTTGATTCACCCAAGTCATCCAGGTCGTCATCAAGAGCAGAGATCCGGGGATCCAATTGTTCAAGCTCCTCCAGGATTTGACGTTTCTGCAGACGTTGATGGTGGTAGGTTGGTTGGGTATCTACACTTAGTGGTTAAGTATCTTATTAATTTCACACCGACCGGTTTTCACATGGCGTGTGAAGAATAGGTTTTTAGACATGTGTTCCTAAGGAAACTAGATATTTATAGCAACTTGTGCTCACAGGCTAATTCACGGACGTGGAGCTTTACAAGTATACTTTCATTTAAATATGACTTACTTGAATTCTCGGCAAAATGACATCACATGATCTTTCTTCGCGTAGCAGTTCATCAATGAACTCATCCATGTGCGTCACAACGAAATCTGTGGGATTTATACATCTACTGTATTTACTATTGCCGGGGAAGTTTGTATTGAAGGTTTAACACAGCAACCACATACAACTTATTCCAGACCCAGCTCTAATCCTTACTACATTTCGAGTTAATTCTAATAAGTCGCTGCTTAATAGAGCACAAATACACTTCATTTTACATACAGTTAACATACACCTTTATCTCTTATTTACAAAATTGATGTGTGATTACTTACTTCCATCACGCTTTTGAAACTTGATTTTACGAAAATCATTAAGCAGTGGTTCCAAGTATTTATAGCATTCCAATGATTTTCCAGTGATGCGCATATAAAATGCACCAAGACAACGAACATACCTAAAAAGCAAGTGTTATGCACACAAATTGACTTTTTGAAATGTATCTTATTTTGTTTTTAGTTTCAAGTACTGAATGAATTAGCGTATATAAACCTATGAATTTAGGTAAAACAAAACTCTTACTTGAAATCCTCATTTCTTATAAACTCGACAATAATATCTTTGTCAGGTTGAATTTGTAGCATTTTAAGAATGAGACAGAGAAAGGGGGAAGGTTTAATGTTTCCGGCGTAAACCCCACCCACATATTTCAACTCCATGGCTTTATCCACCAGAAGTTCAGCTGCAAGAAATAAATTGTGTAGACCAGGAAAGGATAATTGTTTATGTTCATGTGTGGGATAAAAATATAAACAATTCTGGATTTACCAAAGCAATATTTAGTAAATGATTATGGTACAAGAGAACAAGATATGTGCAACATTAATGATACCCATCTTTATTTTGCTAGACTAGACAAGTGAAAGAGACATATAAATATGGGTGCCTCTAAATACTACAGGACCGATTGGATCGCTTGGAGCCCTTGGATCACTTAGATTACTATGGAAAGTAATTCTAACCCTGTCCCAAACACTAATCTTAACCCCAGAACTAACTTTAACCCCAACCCTAACATTAATATCATGGTATTTGTAATTACGAAGTATAGTAAGCGATCCGAGCGCTCCATGCGATCCAAGCGGTCCTGTAGTATTTAGAGGTACCGTATATATATACCCCACAATGTGTAGCTGATCACTCTGGAAGTTGGATTATAATGTATTTTCACCGAACCAGACAGATGGCACATATAATTATTTTTTATAAATATAATTTCTTACATCCAATATTTTTCGAAAATATAGTACTAAGACTAACTGCGTTTTAACCCTAGCAGTTAAGAAAAGCCAGGCCAAATAAATAGGGTCATCAGATTACGAGTTTAATAACTGAATATAGAAATGTATTTGTTATGTTGTAAAATTACACCAAAAAAAGTCACACGCTGAACATATACCCACAAAATTGACAAATATTATACCTGAAAGAGCAAAACATTGTTCTTTCCAGTAGCGACTGTCATAGATTCTTGAACGGATGATCTTTTCAATGAGATATTGTGGGTTCGTACCTTTGATTGTGTATGCGTCTTTCACCGTCCTATTTGCCATTTTGACTATAAATATAAAGTAGTTAAAATTAAAAAATATGAGTTAAGAAAATTTACACTTGAAAGAAAGGTCGATATGTTTTTAGGCACACAAATGATAAAACTGCGATTATTGCCACATTAGAAAATATAATCAAAAATAATACTTAATCAGTGTATGGCGACAAATGCTTTATCGCTTACCTCACGTTTTGTTTTTCTCTCGCTTCTACTGCTGTTATGCGTTCATGATAAGAACTTATAATAAGGGAACTTCCCTTTTTTGTCGCGAAATTAGTTTTCTATGAATTTAATTACAGGTACAAGTTTGTCGAAAATACTAATTTTACTGGTTGATTTTTAATTTTGTTGTGAACCCAAAATGCTACCTAAAATATGTATTATATCAATATTATTAAAAACAAATATTAAATTATTATCAAAGTTTACTTATTACTCTCTTTTGTATGTTTGATTGTTTGCCTGGTCCATGCAGGCTAGCGAACCGACGGACAGGTGTTTGTTTCTTTAAAGTGCACCTACACTAGTGATCTAGCGTATACGAAATCAACGAAAGTTTTGGCTGCTTGGTAGCAAGTGTGAGAAATTAAGAACCCAGTCGTAGAGTCGACCTAACCCAGTGGCTTTATGGGATGACTTTAAAACAGAAGGAACGTAGCTCCGGTAACACCACGGTGGGCATAATGTAATTTGACGATTGTCGGCGTGATAGATGTTTTCGTTTTTTATTACTTACCGATGGGGGTAAAACTTGACTCTCCTATCGTATAATTCTGACAAAAAAATCAGAAATTGTATCAACTAAAAGTTATAAATTTTTTGTCGAATTTACCGAACTTTATTTGGGGATTTTTATCAGTGATATTTATTTACTTACATTGATTAATATTATAGTTCTGTGCGTTGCCGCAAGTTTTGTCTTCATGAAATGACAAGTATAGTAAATTGTGAGTTTTTCCAAAGTGATTCCTCGGATATTCGACGGAGAAAAGGTAAAATTATATTCATTTTTAAGATTGTACTTGTTTATAGCCCAGGCCAATATAAACAACGGCCGATTAATATTTTATGACTAAAACTTGCATTTTTTAATAAAATAAAATCTTTCATGCATAATTACGTGTTTAAAAAATTTAGAAGGTCTATTATATTCTTGTGGTTTCTCGGGTCTCCTATCTAAATTTAAGTATAGGGCTTAGTCTTTAAATTTTATTTTATGCTTTAGGTGTTGTTAACCAGTAAATATAATTTGGTTATTCCGCATTAGACACCAGCATGCTGTGTATATATATCATAATGCGTAATAGCAAGTTTCAGGTACCATCATTTCAGTTGTGGTTTTTCACAAGACATAGTGACATTTAAGCACACGGATTAATGGACTAAACAAAAACTAAAAGAACATTTTCATCATATGCTACACAATTACCATATTATCAGTATGTAATTTAACTGTGGTTTGTAATCTGAAAATATTGTACGTGTATCATTTCCGCAATTTTGCACAACTACACTGTTACATCAATAGCGACCAGCCTGTGCACATGTAGTACCCTATTTGATTAAATGATTATTGTTTTAAAACAGTCATTGTAATTGTTGTTTTTTAATAATAAAATAATTAATTGATTACATTTACCAGACTTTGTATCTTTTTCGTTGCATCATTAAACTATTTATTTTATATTTTGCAGCCACTCATCCATATAAATTGAAGCGAAAATATGTGGAAAAGGTCAACCTGGACATGAATGAGCAACCAGAAACATTGGAACCTACGATCCAATACACTGACAGCTTAACCGATGAAATCGATGAAACCGAAAAATATTTAACAAATTCGTGCAAGAAAATTAAGCTGGAGAAGCGAAAAGAGGTTGGTCTACAGTCAATTTGAATTGCTTTATAATTACCCTTTATGTGCTAACCCAAAAGCTATGCATTTAAGCCATGTCATTTTTGGCAAATTTTACACACACACATGTGCATCAGCTTTATTTATATCTATATTTCTAGGGAAATGTTCAACCCCCAAAGGAAACGTCAGATGTGGATGAGTCGAATCAAGTTTTTTCCCGTTCTTCCTTTCAAGTATTACCTGGTAAATTTTGAAATCTTAAATTTAACAATAGAACTTTTATTTGTAGTATGGTATGAAATGAAAAAATGTGGCATTTGACAATTTTATTTCTACATGATCTTAATTTGACTTTAAATAGTATATTATGTCTCACTGGATAGGATAGGATATTTATCTTTATCCCCGTGAATGGGTAAACCAAGGGGGTTATCACACGGGCAATCGTCAGATCACCTTGCGCCCATCGTCGGGTTACCGGAGCTATTGCAGTGTGTTGTATATGATAGACACGTTTCTTCAAATTTGGTAGAACCCATTAATCCGCTGGGTTCAGGCAATGTCCGTAAAGTGCCTTGCCCAAGGACACAACCGACTAGATAGCGACCAGTTTGGCATCTGCAACCTTTCGATTGAAAGGCGACGCTCTTAACCGTTAGACCAACCGGCCGGACAATTTGATGTAAACAAGGCTGCACAAACGAGTGTGCACAGTGTACAAATGTTGTCCAGAATAAAAATAAACAGGACTTTTCTGTAATTTCTGTAAATGATGAGTGGTGTACATGTCGCCGCTGAACATGTAGAAGACTGAATAACCAGTGTTTTCTTAATTTGTCCGCTTCAAATGATAACTGTTGGATATTTGTAGGGGAATGCGACAATCAATTAGTTCTTACCTTGCTACCTGTTTCTCAAGCCCAACCTACCTCAAGCAATACTCAAGTAAGCTTGTTATGCATTTTAGCTTCAGGTCCTACATCTACGTATGTATTGTTAATGAGTATGACTCTCGATATTCTTAAACATGAAAGCAGAAAGCCAAAATATTGGTTTAGAAAGAGACCTATCCGGTTGGAGTAATACCATAAACAATATTATTAATTGCCCCATGTACACTGTCTGTAAAAAATACTATGTATAAACTGCAAATTTTGCAAGCACAGTTCAACAGTTGTTTGTGGATTACTCAGTAACCTTGTGATTTTTGTTAGTTGCAACAATACTAGAATTTGTACAGACAGATTAATTACCATGTTTTAAAAAAAATTTAATCGCATTTAAATTATGCTAACTAGAAATTTCAGCAATTACACATCCCAATTTTAATTATTGACCCTTTTCAGCCGATTGAAATTGACAACACTGAACCGGAGCCACAAGTTACACTCGAAATAGATGGAAGTTACAGACCAAAAAAACGAAGAGCTGTCACTGTTAATAAAAAGGTGGAAATCAGAACACATTTACATAATCTATGTATGCGTGCTGGAAATTCACACTGTGCACACATTAGCAGACCTTCAAATATTATGATTTGGTCCATCATAAATACACTTGTACTCTTATTTTTACATAATGAGTTAATGTGAAGTTTGTATTGTCGGGAAGTAATGATGAGTAAAATAGTTTGCTTAGTGCAACAGTGGAGTTACCTGTTATTTTTATAATTATCCACTGTATTTGAATATATTTAAAAAAATGCGTTTTTTTTATAATTTAGACAAAAAAGTTGACTTAAGTCTTTGTCGCACAACTCCACAAATTCTGGGTAAACAACAAATAATTTAAAAAATAGTTAAACATATTTTATTTTTAATATGTATTCCCAAATTTCCTTCAAGATTTCCAAATTTCTGTAGCTTTATTCATCAATTGAAAGCGATCCGCTTCGAAACATTTGGGTAACTGCCAAATTGCATAAGGAGCAACTAAAGGATAGTGGCCACACCTGGACTACGGGCATGTGGAGTAAATCAGAAGTGCAAGTTCTGGAACAAAACATTCAAAGATACTGCTTGGTAAGTGTTAAGCTCATTAGGATTAACTTGCTTTTGAAAAGTAAATCATTATTTAATATTGCTTCATTATAAAAATCAAGATATCAATTTAGGTGTTTATTTCTTTTTTCTATTTGCCTACACTTTCCAGGCCAACCCTACTTTTAAAACTTACTTCTCTCAGTGCATGAGACGCCTTACTGCACTTTTTTTCAATAGCTTAACTTGTCATAATTTTGACTGATTAATTATGCTTTGCAATTTAGCGGCATTATTGCATAAAAATTATTAGGTTTATGTGTTGTAATTTAATATTGATGTGTTTGCTGTAGTTTAGACATTTTCTTATTTTTTCTGATTATTCATCATACTTACCTTCATTACCATAACAAGGAATCTAATAATAATTTACGAAATAGAGCTCCATTATTTGCTGGTATGTTAACTGTAGGAAGGTCAAAACATGTCTGCTTCCCTTTTGTTTATTCCGATGTGTCCCATTGTGTCTCAAACCAAGTGCACCCCACATAGCGCACTTACAGCAATCACATTATTTGTTTATCAGTGGTTGTGATGTAATAATCACCCAGTACCATTGTATTTGAATGTGATTTCCTGTGCAATTGTGATGACAAAGTAATTACTTCCGCTCATCAATGCTGTTTTTTCCAAACAGCCAGGATAAACAAGTATCTGTATACACACAGGTAACCCATGCATTGATGATGACCAAATTTGATCACCCAATGAATAGTTTTTACAATAGATGGTTATATCTGTATTTTCAACTAAAGCACTATATATTCTGTCAATAAGGCATTATTTTGTGCCAGTGTACCATATTACGAGTGTTGAGTTTATCAAATAAAATTTTGCATTGCTGTGTATACATCAGATGTAGTGCATTATTGCGGTTTGTTCTTAAATCACAATTTACAATTTTCGTGATAATTATCAATTATTCAGATTATTTTGTTGATTTTGAGATAACAAGCAAAATGTTAAAATCGAAACTTCCATGTTTCAGGAGAGGAGGATTAAGAATCCGGAGGAGATAATATTCGAGAGCAGCAAGGATGATCGGAAGGATTTCTATCCCTACATCGCAGCGGGACTTAATCGACCACTATTTGCTGTCTACCGACGTGTGAAGCGGATGTATGACAAGAAGAACCATAAAGGAAAGTAAGTATCGTCGGACGGTTATTTTGAGTCGATGTCTTAAATTTTTTATCAATCTCTGTTAAGAATCTAGTCACTGTTATAATACTTGTAGGATTGCCTCTATCTCTCAGAGGCAAGGTGTCACTTGAGTGTTCGGAGTAATGGACTTTCTTTTACTTGTTGAGTTTAATGATTATTTAAAAAATTGCCTCAGTTATGTATTTCTCAAATTAAAAGCTAATTGTTGTTTAATTCATGTATTGTATTAAATTTTAGTCATTTTTAATAAAGTTTGGTTCATTTTGTAATGTAGAAAATCCTAGGTACATTTCTTAATTTGAACAAAAACAACAGGTGGTGCAACAATTTTAGAGGTGCAGAGAAAATTCTTTACAGCCTCCTTATTTTCATTCTAGTCTGTACCCTCCGTTAAGTTTTACCCTATTTGCAAACTCACCAACTCCATCCCCTCATTACCAGGTATTCAAGTGAGGAGTTGCAGACGCTGCGTGAGTTGTACGAGCAGTATGGGGAGAAATGGGGGGTGATCGCACAGAAGATGGGGAGAAGTTCGGACTCGGTGAAGGATCGATGTCGGCTGTTACGACCGGGTCAGGATGAAATAAGAGTTGGTGAGCCGCGGTCTTCTCATATATCTCCATTATAGGGAGAAAGTTGGGGTGTCAGGAGTGAAATTGATTTTATTCGGAATGGCTTTAACATGCCAGTTTTATTATGCACTTATGTACTTCTGACAATACAACTATGCTTATGCTGAAAGTCTCTACCAAATCTTAAAACATTCTTAATATTTATTCGATTTTTCCAGTAATAATAAAAAAATTCCGTATTTGTCATCAAGTAAAATGTACTTTTCCCTTAATGATTTTTTTTTAATCATTTAAAGATTGGAAATTTCAAACAAAAACGTTGATAATTTGTTTTGAGAAACATTTTTATTGAAATTTTGTTTTTTTCCACAGTGGTAATTGAAATGTGTTAGATTTACTAAGTATAAATAACCAACCACTCACCCAGGCAAATGGACGAAACACGAGGAGGACATGCTGACGATGGCCGTGCACTGTGTAACACAAACACAAATCGGGGAAGCCGTGTCTCAGGGAATTACGTGGAATCTCGTCGCCAAAATTGTAAGTCGCTTGCGTAATTGTGAATGATGGGGAGATTTATAAACAAATTTACTTTCCATATTTTTTTACAAAAAATAAAGGCATAATTACTCTTGTAAGACATTATTTTTGCGATTTAATACAGAAATTGTATGTAATTTTGTTTGCTAAGTTTAATAAGACGGGTTGCTGAATTAATTACAACACACTTCCATAGAGGCAATTTTAAAAACGTTTTAAGAGTTTTTGATTAACATCAATGCATAATGTACATAAATCTCCAGTGGTTTTATTTAGGACACGCTTTTGACCAAAATCCAACTTGAGCCCAAATTTTAGGTCCAAACACGATCTGAGAAGCAATGTCGTGCGAAGTGGTTGAATTATCTCAACTGGAAGTTAAGAAGTGGGGAGGAGTGGTCAAGGAGGGATACCAAGTTATTGGTTGACCGGTGGGTGCTTTCACGGTGTGATAGGGTGGACATTTTTCGTGTAGTCTCTTTTTTAAGTGACTCGATTCATAATCAAAATCATAAGGAAAATGTTATTGTTACAAGTTGTTGATATGGTAATATTATAATACTGGTATAAATATTGGTAATGTGTTCACCTAGTTTAATGATTAGAGCATCACTAATTTTATTACATTTATTAAAATGTTTTAGTTTTTCTTATTTTACAGTAGTGATAGTTATAGTATTTTAGGTAAAAATTAAAGCAAAGCAAATAACATTTTAATAAATATCTTCCTGGGTTGTCATGCAGGGTGGCAGAACTTGGTGCAAAGTCGGAGAACGAAATAAACTGGGTTGCGATGAGCGAAGGTTGGAAGAGTGCCAGGTCCCCACAGTGGCTGCATTGTAAGTGGTCAAACCTCAAGAAACTCCTCACTGAATTCAACCTTGAACATCTCGATTTCCCTGGTGAGTCTGCTGGTTTTGGGATTGATGCATTCTGAAGGTTGGTATATCCACTAGTGGGGTAGAGGGAGGTTAGGTTGGAAAATTAATGTTTATCCCTGTGAATGGGAAAGCGCGAAGGTCATTAACACACGGTTTCTTCGCACCCACCGTCCGGGTTACTGGAGCTATTGCAGTGTTTTGTGTGTCATTTACACATTCCTTCAAGTAGGTGGAAACATTGTTTCACTAGATTCAGGCAATATCAGTTAAGTGCCTTGCCCAAGGGCACAACCAACAAGCCATTGACCAGTTTTGAACCTGCAATCCTTTGGCTGAAAGGCTATGCATTAATCCACAATGCCTATTGGTCAGACATTAGAATCCAATGTCCATATGTAGAATAGTTACTGCTAGTTGGTTGATATTCAGGTATTTAAATCTTGTGTTGTAGACTTACCCATATATTTCATATTTCGTAATCTGAAGATGGGTTGTTTTGAACTAAGGCAAAACATATCTTCATAGATAGCGTTCGTGTGTTAAAGACCTTGCATTCTGACCAAACAATAAACATGTGCGATGGACCACGACAACTCATCAAGTCAATTATGGCAAACAGGTCGTCTGGCAAATGTGAGTGTATTTCGATAACCGTTTTAATTGGTTTGTTACGGGATAGGATATTCCTGTTTTATCGCCGTAAATAGAAAATTGCAATGGGTTTTAACATACGGGCAAAGGGTTTTTAACACAATTGTCAGCTGTTTCTTTAATTTAGTAGAACCCATTAATCCACTAGGTGTAGGCAATGTCTGTGCCTTGCTCAAGGACTCGACCAACTAGCTAGCGTCCAGTTTCAAACTACAATTCGTTTACCTTTCATGCTGAGAATGCAAATTCTATATTTAATTAAACAATATAAATATAATATTAACGTTTATTACAGCCACGACGAAAACCCATAAACTGGCCACGGACAATATAACAACTGATGCAGATAACTCGTCGAACGGAGTGTTTGAGAGCGATGATCTATTCAAGCAAAACAACAACGGAGCATTCCTTGTCCCCAGCATACCTGTCCCTTTGAATTCAATGCAGCACAGTTTGAATGCAATCGTTCGACCAAGAACTGAATCGGTACAATCTTCAATTAAGTTTGTTTTCATTTTTTTCACGACAATACTTTGCAGTTGTCTGTCCACTTTGGTAAAGTGTTTATAGTCACTTTGCCAGCCATTGGTGTCTAAAGATGGGTTTTCATGCCAATGGTTTGTATGTTTCTCTTTGTAGATACAAACAAAAACAACCTGCTTACTACACCGCACAGCACAATATAATTAATTTCAATAATTACCTGCTTCCGTTAGCACATGATCCATATTAGTTAATTAGTAACAACATTTAGCATCGACCAATTTAATTCATTTCCGACTCTTCCTAGTGATAAATCCTATTGTAATCTTTCCACCGAAAGTATACAAATGAATTACAAAAAATATTCCAAATTTATTTCATGTTCCCAGGAATCCATTTGCAATCAATCAAAAGGTGACTTTGACTTATCAGAAAATAACGGTAAGTTCTCCCATTTTACATATTGTATAATATCAAACATGAACGCCTGAAAGCAGGATTTTGCTTTTTTTTCCATTTGGCACATGCCAAAGCATAAAAAATAAATACAAGTTTATTTCAAAATATTTTTTTTTCCTTTATTGCTGTCAATATTGAAATCTGTAGAATTCCGATTCCAAG
>CH003211.1:1002087-1019847 GCA_000149265.1 Ciona savignyi
TGTAGGTAACCAGTTTCGCTTATTTGGGCTTAGATACATTTGCCTGTTGTGATATCTCTCATTTATTATATATATGACTTCTTTCCTGGCCGTTTTGTGAGTTGCCATTAGCTGAAAGGTGGATAAAGCGAAATCAGCTTCCACCAAGTCGAGTGTTTTTTTGCAAGATACTTGGTCAATTTTGCCTGGACCCAGTGGATTACTGAGTTAAACTAAAATGGTAGCAAAGTCTCGATTTTTAACATGCACTGCAATAGCTCCCATAACTTAAGAGCGAGCAAAGCCAACTTAGATAAGGATAGCTTACAAGTGTGATACTGCTCTTGCGTTTTCGCATGACGGGTGATAGAACTAATTATCCCGTTCTACCTTATAGTCCTGCTGTGTGACGCCAATGATGGCTCGCTGATGTTGACTCAGGAAGTTTACCCCCTCAGCTCACCCACCTCAGATGGGATTTACACCATACAGTCAACCGATGGGGAAACTGCTGATGTAAGTAGAATAAACAACTGCTAGTTTGTAGTAATTCTTACTAATGCCATAAGAATAAAGCTAAGAACGGGTTTGCTTGTCTGCCCAATAAAACAAATGAAAAGAGAAATAAAACCATTGAAATGTTTTATAATTATAGTTGCATCGGCTTTGCTTAAATGTCTATGACACAACTTATTATTGCAGACCACCTCCGTAAGCACAGAGGAGGGAGGTATGGTCAACATTCTCACGATACTTGAGCTGAAAACCGACTCGCACACGGGACATGAGGTTACCGTCCCATCTACCACCGATACAGGGGTCATACTTGACGGGGATACAGGTAACAATTTGAAGCAGAAAAAATTGCTTTTACATCCTTTTGATTAAAACAAGAATAGGTGAAAAAATGAAAGAAAGCTAGGTTTAAAACAAAGTACATTATACACAGCACAACAATAATATTGTTTCTTGTTGTGCTAATCTTGATTGATATTTTTGCAGTTTATTTCACACAATCTTCGAATTCGAACCAAATTCTTGAACATTCTGTAACGTCGAGCGACTCATCTGGTCAGGATGTCGAAATAGGACTTCTATCCGACGCGGCGCAACTGACGGGAGTGAACATGAATTTTTGATGAAGTTTTTTTTCTTTATAAATTAGACACATTCCCTGCTTTACAAGTTAGACCATAAAACTAAAATTGATTTTGATTAATTTTGGTCAATCCTTTGCTGTGGTGCATTTAACGTGTGGGTTGGCGCGTTTATAGGTGTTAACTCTGCATAGATTTCTCATCCTATAAAAGAAATATCTTTGTTCTGCAAGAACAATGCAGTAGTTCCAGTAGGAAGCTGTAAGGCTGAACCTGCAAAACATTCTTCTTTTTCTGCACAAGCCATTCGAATCAGGATTGTCTTATCAAGAATTATGAGCCATTAACATCGTGGAGTCAATTCGACGATTGCTATCTTGTATGTGAAGAATATGCATCAATTTCATTAACAAGCACTGATAGAAGCTGCAGGGATTTGATTCAATAGCGAAACACTGATCGTCCACAGATGAATTTCAAATTATTGATTTCATCCTGATTATCAAATCGTGAAAAGGTTTTCGTGCTACCCTGCGAGTCATCCATCGAAACAGGGTCGCCATACCGATTTCCACAACCTGGAAGGATTTGTTGTGCAGACTCACCATTTAATCGCGATGTGTTACCAAATACTAAACCCTTTGGAATAGCTCCAGCACTTCAATTTTGGTACACTATTCTTCTAAACAATTTTCGTTATTCCAAAATACGCCGCTTGTATTCGTACGCTCAAATATCTTTTCCTGTCAATTGTGTAAATTTTGCGCTAGATTCCAGCCGCTTAGAACGCTAAAATTTAAATTGAAGGTTTTCATTACAATCATGTTTAAAACATATTAAGTTATTTTCCATTTGATTATTTACATCTCTGTTACACAAGTTCTTTTAGTTTTGGTCGACTAAGAAATTTAACAATCTAATTTTTTCGTCGAAATTTCGCTCTTTTTCGTGTGAAATTTGCAATCTGCTGTGTTACTGTGTCGCTGTGATGTTATGTTTTCATGTGTTTTTCGTGGAAGCACATTAGAGATTGGTGTCCTTGGAATTAAATATCAGACTCGAAAAGCCACTAAAATTGACAGTTTTTTTTTGAGACTGTTGAGGGGAATTTAAATAGGAAAATCAATCAACGAATGGCGAATGTTCATCTGTGTTTGGTTGTAATTTGGGAAATCAGTTTTTAGTTATTCAAAGAGGAAGTGGCGCCACGAAAATTAAAATATTCTGCGTCGATTATTCTTTGACAGCTAATATTTCGGAATAGTTAAGAATTATTCACCTCAAATTGTAAAAAACTTTTTGTTAGCTAATATGTAATAGATATAAACCAACGAGTTTAATTTCTTATAGGCTAGCTATTGTGGGATAAAAAGATGTAGTGTTTAGTCGTATATTAATAGAATTACAATAGTATGGATATTGGATATTCTAAAACTTAAGCAATCCAGGTGAAGTTCCATATAAATAACCGATGGTTTATGTTAGGGCACAATTTCGACTGTCGAACGAGCTCCTGTATAACACCAGAAAAAACTAATATGGCTTTATTTGCACATGGAGATGTACAAGGCGGTTATTTGACCGCTTTACAATGCGTCATCGTATTACATGCTTAAAGATTTCTATAGTTTCATAAAAAAAACTTTTTGGTATAAGTAAGGGGAATTCCCTGATTGGCCCAAGGACTTAATATTGTTAGGAGAGTGAAAATTTTATTCAAAATTACTTTGGTGATTGAAAGAATATGGCCCTGACAAAATGTGTGAGCGTAAGTATACATAGATTACTTATTCATATCACATAGTTTTTATTTATATTGAACGTCATTTTTAGGTCAGTCGTTTGGCATTAAGAAATTTCGGTTCACGACATTTATCTGCAACAAGTCAAAATCAAGCTTCGTCCAAAGTAAGTAATATAAATGTTAATTTAGTTACAGCATAAAATGCCATTTTGAACAGCATAGACATGCTTGCACAAGATAATCCCAAAGGTTGCCACCAAATTGGTATTCGGAAGATTTTTACTGTTGTTTGTCAACACTTAAGACGACGGAAGGGTGAAGAAGAGAAATAACTCATAAAAAACTATGGAAATTAATTCTAAAGATGTCTCAAACACTAATTTCAACCCCCTATTGGAAAGTTTGTTTTCTGTGCGCCAAAATTTTTTAACCCAAATTTTGCGCCACGCCAGTTATACTAATTTGCGCCACCCCAAACAAAGTTGCATCATTTTTAATTAAAACTTTGAAATATAAAGCTTAAAGTATCAAATACTGATATAAATAAAAGAAAGTGTTATCACGCCACGCCAGCATGATTTTTGTAGTTTTCTGCCCCAATACTAGAAAAAGTAGTCAGTGCGCCACGCCAGAAATATCCGGCGCATCATACGAACTTTCCAGTAGGGTCTCAACCCCAAAACTAACCCAAATGTTAGCCTGGACACTAAAGCTATAACTTTGATTGTAATAAGCAGTTTCCTTCTCACTTTACTTTGCTCTTTTCTCCTTGGTTTAAAATATGCGAATCCTAGATTTGCTTAATTTTACAGATTTATAAAGTTTTTAGTCAACACAAACAAGTTCAGTTAATATAATAATAACCAATAAATTGTATTTTTTGAATAGGTAAGATTTTATGGTAGTAAAAATTAAACTTTGAAATAATGAATTTGACAAAGTATCTAGCATTGTAATATTAGGGAGAAAAACATTTAGGGTATTCCCTATTTTATATTTTCCAGCTTTAGTCATAGTGATTGTTGCAGTACATTTAATTATATCAACATTCAAACTTGCAGTGAAATATGTAAACTTATTTAAGAATGTCGGGTAAAATAGTTTTGTATGACATTATAATTAAAAACTGCCAAAATAACAAAAATAAAAATCCGAAATAAGTCAAACAGAAATTAAACTGCATTTAAAATACTGGTTTGGTTATTAACCCCTTTTTTTAAGCTAACCAGACCTGTGTTATGATATTTTGTAATATTTAAGAAGTATAGCATATTCTGACATGTTGATGTGCATGAAGAACTCATAATTAATTGAAAGTTAAAACAGCTAACTCCATTAGATTTTGTGGACAAAATAAATGCATTCAGTCTTGTTATTGAATGCGGTGCCTCAGTGTCTTTCCCTGTGAGTTGAAGTTAATGTTATGACAAGGGTAACTGATTAATGGTTTAGTTTTTTTATTTTTTTATTTATCACAGTTTTACAAACGACTACAATATATACAGTAATGCATGGTAAAGTACGGGATTTAACGAAAGACCGAACTGTCACTGAGTCAGTACCCTGCTGTGACAGGACACAGTTCTAAACTCATAAATTTAACTGAATTAAACAGCTGCTTATCTCCTTAGATGTTTGTGAGGGATGCACTCAACTCAGCCCTGGATGAGGAGATGAAAAGAGATGAAAAAGTTTTTCTTCTTGGGGAGGAAGTGGCCCAATATGACGGGGCATACAAGGTGTGACATCCGTGTTTTATTTAGCGTTTTTAAATTATTGTTTGTGATATTTCTTAATTTTCACAAAAAACAAAACTGTTTTTAGTAAGTTTATTGTCTATACGGGTATATCCGAATCTATTTGAGAATAAAATCCCCAAGATTATTTTTAAAATGCAAAAATTAATCTATAGTGATGGATATAAGTCTGTAGACATGATCAACAGGCTCATCTGCTTCTATGGAAAAATGCTTCTACTGCTGTGATACAAATCCAATACCCATGCTGTTAACTTATCGTGAATACTTTTTCTTCTATCCTATGTTTATATAAAAATTCAATTAAAGTTGGTAGTTGATTTTTTGTTTTGTAAATTTGGTTAATTTGCCATTGGTTGACGCTTGTATTTACCAGGTTAGCCGGGGCTTGTTGGATAAATATGGCGACCAAAGAGTGATTGACACCCCAATTACTGAATCTGGTTTCGCGGGATTAGCTGTTGGCGCTGCTATGGTAAGAAACTTTTTTTTGTAGATGTTAGTAAAATGATTGTAAACCAATGTGTAAATACAAGGGAATCAGGCCTTCCTATACAACAAAGGCCAAAATAATTCAAAAAAATCTTCTTGCACACTATTACATTATTTTATCTTTACAATAATCCTATTTACTTAGTTGTGCCAAAATAAAAGATAGCAAATGTTTTACAAATTGGAAAACCACATTTCCTCTTATGAAAAGCAACATTTTCTGCTAAGCTTTAGCGTCGTGCCAAAAACCTGTAATCAAAATAGGTACATGGGATCAAGGTATTAAGCTGTCAATTGTCACATGCTATTTTAGTACAGTTGACGGTGTCATGGCTGATACCATTCATGCCCTGTCTATTGCTCATCGCATATGCTATCATAGTATTTAAATTGAATAATATACTGGTATCTTTGAAACAGGAACCTTTTTAGTTTAGTGTTACATGCCTTACTCATTAAAGGATCATTGCATTTCCTTAATCATTCTGCACTTACACTGTCAGACACAAATAAGTCCAACACAGTGATTTTAAACATCAATGCTTTTCAGGCAGGTTTGAAGCCAATTTGTGAGTTCATGACATTCAACTTCTCCATGCAAGCTATAGACCAGGTGATCAATTCAGCTGCCAAGTCTTTCTACATGTCAGGTGGACTGGTGAAAGTCCCCATTGTATTCCGTGGTCCCAATGGTGCAGCAGCAGGTTAGCATTAAAACACAATACCGTGTTATTTTAGTTTGGTGATATGTTTTTACAGTACTCTTCTCATACACAAAATCATTTGTACATAGCATACTCAATGTAGACTATCACATATATCTCGAGATCTCCCCATGTAATCCAGAGAGCGCTATAGTTGATTAAACAGTTTTAATCTTAGATACACTAGGTCTATTTGGACAATGGTACATTGGTACACTGTTTAGTCACTAGGTACACTATAGTTTGATGCAAACATTATGCAGTCTCCTTTAATTTTGGTCCATTTAAAATATGAAATCGAAAGATAAGTTTGGGCAGTCTGAACTGATATCCAATGTGATAACCAAAATGTACTTATTTGTATCTTTTAAATATTTAGATTAGCTTGTTTTTCTAATGCTGATTCTTAAGTATTACAAGATAAACTGACAGTCCTATGACATTCCAATTCTGGGAATTTAAGTCATATTTAGAAGCATTCCACACAAATAAACTTCAACCCTTTTCATTTAACCCTTTAACTGCCGACTGTTTTTTAGGTTATTTTTTGGCTAAGTCACCTTAGGTTAGAAGCTTCTGTTTAAAAAACTATTGATGCAAGCATTATATGATCAACAGAGAAGTTGTTCAGTAATAAATTTTCTTTTTTTTAACATTAGTAAAATTTTGATGACGTCATGCATTGGCCAATGACGTCATGTGTTACTGACCTTACTGTTTAGATCAACAAAAACTATATTTTTTTCATTTACAAACAAAACAGTATGTAGCAAAGTTATTTATGATTATCTCTGGAACATTTGTGTGACACTACTCTTTTTATGATGACGTCAAAACTTTACTGATGACGTCGTAATACGCAAATCAAAAAATGTTTTTTTTTTTTGCACTCGCCCAATGAAACACAAACACATAGCCACAGGAAAACAAAACTACTGCAAAACAGCTTCAAAAAGATTCTTCATGGCTAGAACTACTCGAAAATGAAGCACAACTGCTTCCAGAATCATTATCAGCCAACAAAAGGGCAGTTTCTTCAACAGAATACCTGTTTTTACCCTCCATGAGCTCAAAAAATAGCCTAATCCAAAATGTACAAGCAAAAAACGAAAGGCTTGTTTTCAAACTAAACAAGCGAACCATGACGACAATAGTTATAAACTAATCGGGGACTAAAATCAAAATTAAAACTAATTAAAACAACTAAAAATCACACATATATGTATACATTTTTTAAACTCAAATAACTAAAAAATATCAAATGCAAACCTATATATCATCTTATATTGGTAAACGCAGAAATTATTCAGCTCTCCAGCGCCATATCACTGATCAAAATCGGCCATATACTTTTCTACTTATGTAATTTTTAGCGCTGTCGACTTGAGTCGACAGCGGCAGTTAAAGGGTTAAAGCTGTAGCCAAATTTAATATTTTCTTAAATATTTTTCCTAATCATCTTCAATAAGATATTTTAATAATTAGATTTAATATAAACCAACCCATCTATTTAAAATGACCCTAAATCCAGACAATGTCTGTCAAGTACGAAGGCAAACAGTCGCACAGAATAGTAGCCATGCATTGGTCCAACATGCTGAATAAACACTTTACTTCAGGTGTAGCAGCCCAGCACTCCCAATGTTTCGCCGCCTGGTATGGACATTGCCCCGGACTCAAAGTTGTATCACCCTTCAGTTCAAAAGACTGCAGGGGGTTGCTTAAGGCTGCTATTAGAGATCCCAATCCAGGTTAGATTGCTTTGCTTTTACAATGGTTTGTTTATTTAAAAAATTGTTTATTTTTTTTTTCTGTGAAAGATCAGTCTGGAGCATAGGCATAAGTTACCTGACTAATAATTGTATAAATTCTCCCAATATTGTTTTCACACCCCGCTGGAATATAAATCATTACAGCTTCCAACTACTTAAATGAAACTTTAATCCTTGCTTGATCAATTTTCTAGTTGTGGTTTTGGAAAACGAACTCATGTATGGTACGGCGTTCCCCGTGTCAGATGAAGCCATGTCTGAGGATTTTGTTGTGGAAATCGGAAAGTGTAAAGTGGAGCGTAGCGGGAAACATGTTACGCTTGTGTCACATTCGAAACCTGTCGGGCAATGCTTAGAAAGCCGCGGAGCAACTGGCTACTGAAGGAATTGACTGTGAGGTGAGTTATAAAAAGTTTATTGTTCTTGAGTATTTGGAGAAATATTGCGGCACTGTTACATTTTTAGTACTTTAAACAGAACATGAATGTTCGAGTTTAAAACTGTATCTAGTTGTGAAGCCAGGTTTTCCATGTGTACCACATGATATCTTATTTGTGCACAAGTTTTTATTGCAATATGAATATATATGTAAATGATATCCTTATGACTTCCAAGCTTACATATATGGGATCATAAAACGCCTTGTGCACACCGCCGAGTTTACAATTTGATATTAGTAAGGCCAAATTTGATTTAATTATAAATCTGTGAAATGCATTACTTTTATGTCAATTGTCTATGTCAGAGCGGTTACAAGTTACATAGGTTAGGCAAATTCACCTAATTAGACTGTGAAGTTGTAATCAGCTTGGTTTTTTTCACAAATTTTCATACACCTTGTGTGACTTCGCTTTTTGAGTCCGCGTACTTTAATGTTAACTTACTACTACCTCAGACCTATTGTATCCGAGACTCCTAAGTGACTTTAAAAAAAATATTATTAAATTTTTCTTAAAAAATTATTTCATTTTCTTACCATCTGTGAACATTTAGGTGATTAATCTTCGAAGCATCAGACCACTAGACATAGAGACAATAGAGAAAAGTGTTATGAAAACCAACCACTTGGTGTCAGTAGAAGGCGGTTGGCCGATGTTTGGTGTGGGTTCGGAAATCTGTGCTCAAATTATGGAAGGTACATGTTGTTTTATAGTCATTAAGGCTTTATCTACTTGGTTTAGTATCCAATAAATAATTTCAAAATTTATGTCACAAAATTTATAAACACACTGTATTTGATTCAATAACCTGACTGTGTCAGAAAGTAACATAATGATCAGTTTATAAGTCTTTGTCTCATCTCACAATCCAAAGTGTGCAACAGCAAATATCATTACAACATGGGTGTTACAACTGCAACTACCCTGTGATGTGGTATTTACTTGGTCCAGTGTATAACCATATAAGGTAATTCACTCGATCAAGTTACAATATATATTAGATATTTTAGTTTACATTATGATGACTTCTAAAAGCAACATTTTCTTTGAAAGGTCCTGCCTTTGATTATCTGGATGCCCCAGCCATACGTGTCACAGGAGCCGATATCCCCATGCCATATGCTCAAGTGCTTGAAGATGGCGCTTTACCTGGTGTCCAAGATATTATCCTGTCTGTTAAAAAGACTCTGCATATCGAACCAGTCACCAACCGAGTTTGAGATTATTTTCCTATAAAAGTTTCTTGCATATTTGACAAAAAATATATTTATTTGTACCGGTAGATGTGTGCCTGAAACCTTAAGACCAGCAAATACACAAAACCTTCTTAACATTTGTTGTTAATAAAAGATGTTTAAAACAGAGTGCAGTGGTTTAGAACAGCATCCAGCACCCTGGGCCTGTCATTTGCATTGGTTAGGTATGCCACTAGATGTTGCCAACTTTTGCTTTGTTTTACTGTGTAATTCTACCATTGGAATGCTAATAAAAAAGAGTAGTGAGTGTTAACAATAAATTAAGTTAAACTGTTTTTGCATTTATTTTGTCTTCGAATACGTTTGTGCTTTTTTATGTGGCATTAAAACATCTTTGAGAAATTGCTGTGTGTTTGACAGCGTACCTCAAACTATTTATGTATTAAGTAGAGTGTCGTGACCTAAAAATGGATGGCAACCACTAAAGTAGTGTCTCCGTTGTTGGTAGCTTACGACGTCCCACCACTTTAGGGAGGAGAGTTGGTGGCTTGTACAATTATGTCGAAAATTTGATCTTGGTATGAAGAAGTGCAGCGGAATTGTTTATTAGCCAATAACTGAAGAAATATATAGAATTGGTTAAATTGTACTTCGAGATATTTTTTTTCTCATGATTTTAAGTCCTATTGTCTTTGTCTTGTCGGTTTTGAATGTTGTCTATAAATACGATTCGTTTTTTTACTGAATCTATGATGTTTATGGCTGTTCAGTGCTGCTCTCTAAAATATTTCTTTTGCGAGGTCACTTATAAAAATAGGTTTTTGCCCAAAAAATTATTGATCAAATGCACAAACTACGAAACTAGTATGATGATGTTAAATATGAATATCTTTTTACTAAACAAAACAGAAACGGTTAGTGAAGCATAAACAAAATAAATTGCCCGGAAACACTAGATATGGATTTTAGCTAAGTTATTTCGTTGTGTGTGGGTGCGTCGTTACATTTCGTCAATTTACTTATGTAAGTTATCTAGGCTATGATATACCCGAATAATTATGTAAAAGTTCGTTATATAAGTGGTTGGTAGCTTTAAAGAGTGTTTTGGTGTCTTAAAAGGATGCAATCTAATTAGTTAACTGACTAGACAGATTTTTTTAGGTCCCTAGGTTTCTACTGACTTTAATATTATGGGAAAGGAAATGACTTCAATATTGTGCAATGTTTATCTGAGTGATTTTAATTTCGTGTGTTGTTGAAATAGATGATTTTGATATTATGTGATGTTAAAAGGGTTCAATTTAATATATGTAATGTTTAATTAGCTGATTTCACTGTTATGCCATATTAATAGGGTTGTGGGCTTTTCATTAATTAGTTGGTCTGCTGTTACAGGGAGGCACCAAACTAGATAACTTAATATATGACATGTATTTTCAAATTGTTGGTGGTAAACGCTGCAACGAAAGAAACTAAAGTAAAATTTGTATTGTATTGCTACCTGTACTTATTTATGGATCTTGCAATCCTGTCTCCGCCATGGAAAGTCCCTTTTTCTTGATTAAAAGCGGATACAGTCTTGTTTTTTGGTCGGTCTTTGCATTCTGTTTGTTCTCCTAGCTAAGCTTTATATTAAATGTCGCGAAATAATCACACACCACATGACAGGAAGCATTAAATGGCTCATGAGAATTGCGTTCAAACCCAGTTTTATACACAACAAATAAATCACAACAGATACACAAAATTGCTACAGGGCTCACTTTAATATTATGCGACTTTGAAGAGGGCTGACTTGCAATATTATCCGACTTTAAAAGGAGTGACTGTAATATAAAAAAAATGTTAAAATTGCTGAAAAATGTTAAAATTTGCTGACTTCAATATTAAAAGGTCTGATTTTAAAGTTATCAGATGACTTTAATAGTATGTGTAAAAAGGGTTAATTTAATATTATGTGAATTTAAAAGGCCTAACTTTAATGTTATATAACGCTAAATGGTTTACTTCAATATTATACAATTTGAAATCACACCATTCCACACAGAAAATTCCCTAAAAATTAAATTAAATATAGAAGCAGTGCAATGATTTATACTATGTATATGAACCAGCTGGACACCATATACAGCTATATAAACATGGATACTAAATTTGAAAGGGACTAAAAAAGTCAGCCGTTTCAACATAAAATTTTAGTTATCGTTTTCAACTTCGCATAATATTAAAGTCAGTCCTTTAACATAATGTAATGACAATGTTTACCTTTCAATTTCGTATAACACTAAAGTCAGTCCTATTAATATTTACTAGTTACTACAATTTGTAATAATAGTACCAGTACCGGTATTCATGTACAAATAACATTTACATACATAATTTTTTTATAGAAAAGATACAACAGTAGGGTTTTGCAACTTTCCATAACGTTGGTATAGCCTCAAACTTGCTGTGAGGTCTATGTTTCTATAAACATGGCATTACCAAAACGAATTACTAAGGTAGGATTGTTTTTTTTTGCTGGTGAAGAATGCTTCAAAGGAATATTTATGTTTTATTTCTGTAAATGGTAAAACGTAAGGTTTTTTTTACATGGGCAATCTTTAAATTAACTTGCACTCCCAAGTTCGATTACCAGAGCTATTACAGTGTGATGCATATGAATAAGATGTGTCTTTACAATTGGGACGTCATATTTTAACCCATTAATTCAATAAAGCAAACCACAGACGTTCTTACCGATTAAGCTATCCGGCCAATTAATGATTTTCTCTTATTTTTAACCTACAACTTCATCAGTGTTTAAAAGTTATTTTCAACATCGTTGATTTTTTATTGGTTTGTCTATTAGTAAAACAGTCACCTAATTCATCAATCTGTCATTCATTAGTAATCACCGCAAAAAAATTAAAGAAACGAATAATTGATATTTGTGTATACTAAACAAAAATGCAAAAGTCCCCATCAGTTTCTTCAACTGTGCCATTTCTGTCATCTAAAATACAAAAATACTAAATCTTTGTTCTTGGTTAAGTGGAGAGTAAAAAAATAAACATCAACATTTATAAGCCACCAATCATGTTTATATAAGATATTAATAATTTTATTCTCATGAACACAACAAATATGCAATAAAATTGCCAATCCTTCCAGTGTGGTAATTTAAAATCAGTCAAAACGATGATGTAATATACTTTTTGTACAATTTAATTCATTTAGACAACAGCAATCATTACATGATTTCGGAGTGTTTAGTGTTTTATCTATGTTAGGTGATCTTGGATTTTGGCCTTAGTTATAACTCGATCATGTGTATAAAAAATTATTCCATCTTGCTTATATTTACAAGTGAGGTGTCACATACATAGGCCTAATCAAGCCGTCACCAATTAAACAAAATAAAGATATCAAAATAACCATGTTCACCTACAGGAAACTCAGCGACTATTAAGCGAACCAGTCCCTGGTATCATCGCGGTACCATTTGAGGATAACTTACGATATTTTCGAGTTTCAATGTGTGGCCCCAAAGATGTAAGAGACAGTTTTGTTTTTGCATTCTTTGCAGGTCCTGCTATCTGTGCAACACAATGTTATAGCTGTAATCAACCATTGCTTGTAAAATGTCCAAAGACATTTTTAAGTGAAAGAGATAAATGTTTTACGCTTGCATTAAGCGAAGATATAAGCATAATAAGCAGAATTATGCTGCTAAACACTGAAAGAAAGTGTGTTTGTAAGTTTTAAGGTAGATATGACTTCTGATCAATCTATATTGCTATGATCAATGTAATTAATCGATTATCACTGATCAGTAATGTGTAGAATTTAACTTTTTGAACTTTTGTGTTGACAATGTGTAATTTATAATTTGAAGAAAAAAAATCGTCATCTGCATTATTGTCATAACTAAATCAATGTTAACCTGTTTGGTGTTTGCCCACTATTCTTATGGTGGTTGTGCAGATTAACTAGGATATTTGGTTGCTAAATTAAAGACTGACACTCTACATTTGATCTAAACGATCCTAGCGCTTAATGCATTGCAACACTTCAAATATATAAATTATTGATATCGGTATAATACTGACCATGGACAAGACTTTACAATGTAATCTTTTCCATTTTAGTCCCCATTCGAGGGAGGATCCTTTAAGTTGGAGTTGTTCCTTCCTGAAGATTATCCAATGGCAGCTCCAAAAGTCCGCTTCCTTACAAGGATATACCATCCCAATGTGGACAAAATCGGAAGAATTTGCCTGGATATTTTAAAAGGTCACCTTAACTATTTTTACCATTTGCTAAGTATTGAAAATAAGCGTTAATTCATATGTGCTGTAATGGTTGGCATTATTGTTGTACAATTTGCCTAGATGGTCCCTAAATTAAAAATTGGCCAATGTCAATGTATTTCTGTAACAAAAAATATTTTCTCTCAGTAAGTCTCAGTATTTATATTCATGATACTTATGTTTGATCATGCCTTATAATGGTCACCCCCGGCCCACAGATAAGTGGAGTCCTGCGTTGCAAATGCGAACCGTACTACTTTCAATACAAGCTCTATTGAGCGCTCCAAACCCTGATGACCCGCTTCAAAATGATATCGCCCAAATATGGAAAGATGATGAAGAACTTGCAATTAAAACAGGTATCATTTTTTAACTTCCACCAAAAAGTCTTACTTGTTCACATAATTTGCCTGACCGATTAGCTTGGTGAGTTAGTGCGTTACACTTCAGTTGAAGGGTTTCTAAAACTGGGCACCCTCTAGTTGGTTGTGTTCATGGGGAAGGAACTTAGCAGACATTCCCTGAACCAATTAGATTGATGGGTTCTACCACATTAAAGGAACATCCTAATCTTATACTAACACACTGCAGTAGCTCTGGTCACCTGGTAGGTAGAAGGCAATCTGACAGTTACGTGAATGTTAACTCGTGTTGCGTTTTCTCATTCACGGGGATAATCCGGAATATCCCATCTAAATGTGACCTTGAGTACAAACAGATATTTTGCAAACCCTATGCAAAACAAGTTGGAAAAAATTGTTATTTTATAAAACCATTTAGAGAAGTTGGGATATTTTTTGTTTTAATTTTCTTTGGGATTTGCACTATTAAAGATCATGTAATCATTGAATTATGGGATCAATAAGAATTTTTTAATCATTTTTGGAATATATCTTCAATACGGATTAACTGGCTTCCAATTTATTTTTATTTTATTTTAAATTTTAACCTGTATTTCCTTGAAATTTTCAGCGATAGAATGGACAAGAAAATACGCCTGTGGTGACTAAAAGTCAAATAGTTTTTACCAGACGAAAACTTGAACGCCAATATTCCTACATTTGTTATTGCCAATTTTCCTTGGCTGCTGCCCTTGTAACAAAATAGGCAAGCAGTATGCAGCAAAGTTCTTGTTAACTTATTTATTCTTGATTTTTGCATGCACAACCCACGCCAGTTCCAAAACCAATACTCTGTATCCACTGGCAACATTCTAGTTTTCGCTCAATTTGGCTAATTCTTTTTTTGTTGTACCTGCCCCAACCCTGTGCTATCACTTAGATTAGACAATTGCCTTTTTGTGACAAATAACGGTATTTTTTTGTTTAAATCCTCTGCGTTTCAGTAAAAATATCATGTTTCCATGTTTTCATACAATTTCGCAAAAAAAAACTTAAATTTTAATTTAAAGTTTCAACAAATTGAAAATTAACACCGTGAAAAAGGAGATGTATGATTTATGTACATAAATAGCGTGGACGAAAACACTTAAATTTAAACAAAAAATAATTTTACCCTTTTTGCAGCTATGGAATTTTGTTGTTTACAAACTGTAAATAAACCGTTTTAAGTGCTCCAGTTGAGTGTAATGTTTTAAATAATGTGACCATTTGTTTGACTGGGTATTCCTACTTATCCTTGTTTGCCAAAAACGTAAGATGCATAAATTATATAACAAATATAATTGGCACGTTTATTAAGTTTTGGTACGAACCCTAAATTCACTTTTCAGACAATCTCTTGCCCAAAAACTTAGCGTCGATTGTATCATGTGTGTTTTGATCGCGTCGCTCTTCCCGATTGAGCTATCTCGCGGGAACCATATTTAGTTAAGTGGATTATTGGTGTTTAGCTACAACGGTTGCGCAAAGGACTGTCCTGAAGAAGCACGCAAAATTAAATCTACGTGATTGTTTCATTTGTCAAGGGACTGAGCGAACATGGCTTGAATCCAGTTAATCAATGACTTTTCAAACAAATCGACTAAGATTACAAAACTTCTTGGAAATCAACAAAGTAATGTGATGATAGGTATAAAACCTTAAACAATCAAACACAAAACCTTTAAAAATGTAACACACTGGGTATCAAACATTATACTGCGTGGAAACGGGCAAACTTCGGTTAGTATTCTAACGAAGCGAAAGTGTTTTTCACCGAAACGCTGTGAAATTTGTTTTTTTACTGCCCCATAAAATTGGTCCCAAACATGATTCGCATGTACGTGGCGACCGAGGTCTTGTAAGCAACCAGCATATTCATATAAAACGTCCAGACTCTGTCTATTATAATGAGGTTGGTCTACCGCTGACTCCATCAATTTATCCAACTCATCAATCGGGATTTGAACACAAGGATCATCAAGTCGATCTAATTTTACGTTGCATTGTAGCATAGCTAGTTTAACTTCAAATAACATAAGATCATTCTCGCACAATGAGATTATTTGTTCACACAATTTCAAACAGAGCTCGTACTCATCAAGGTCATAAGATTTGTTCACTGCATGCAAACAGCCTATAAGATATGTGGTGAATCGATACTTTCGGGAACTAATACAATTGTTTGTGTATAATGATTACTTTTATTGTTTGTAGAACAGGTATGTGAAAGTATTTTTACTAACAAGTAATTTGCGTGGTATTTACGACAAGTACACCGCCATTTGTATTTAAACGCCAGTCAATTATCGCAATTTAATAGTCGTCAAAAAGTCTTCCTCGGGGGGGTACATCTTTCCTATATATTGTTGTGTATGTACCGTACAAAATAATGTCACTAACCACGTTACTATGCGTTGCATTCTCAGTAATAGAATGCAGCTTACAGAATAAAATATTGCCGTGCGTCTATAGTCTATTACTCTATTGTATGAATTATATGCTGGGAGTTACCGGAGTCAGATTTGAGACAAGCACCGACTTTACAATCTCGAAGGACAGTCTACTAAAGTGACCTTTTGGTTTAGCGACAAGCGGCCAAATGCGCCTTCCTCGATAAAAGAAAATAATAGTAGGGGTGCTAAAGATTACTTTGGGTTGGATTGTGTAACAGAGTTTTACGATTTCCAGCTTCAGAGCTTCGTTTAAGCCTAGTAGAAAACGATGAGAAAAATTGCGGAAAATCACCCAAAATATCTCATGGCCGTTTTCTGATTATCCTGCCGGGAAAAATTATTTTCGAGAAGAATCATGTGCTCAAAATCGGAATACGGAGTTATTTCAAATCGCGCTGGTGAACCCATTTCCGCTACAGAAAACTTGCATGACGGTTTTCCCATGATCTTGATGTACTCGTTAGAAATAAATCTCAGTGTACTTTCTAGTGATTTAGTATTGAAGATTTCGAACTTTCTTTTTATGTGCAAGCAGTTGGCCACCTTCAGCATCATACAGAATATTTTCTAAAAGATCAAATTTTCTGCCAAAACTTGTTCGAAACCATAGTAGGGAGTGTTTAAGCTTTGAAGACAAGTCCCTTTGAAGATCACTTTGAATTTGTTGGTTTTGCGGTTCTCTTACAAGTGCAGCGTTAAGCAGAGCTACACTGCGCACACAGTTAAACCCTTCGATCACTTTTTTACTTTCATTAAGCTTGGAAAGCTTATAAAATATTGGAACCGATTTTATTGGGTCAATTTCCTTTCCATTTTCATCACATAATGTCTTTGTGTGAGCAGGTCCGGCTGAAAGACTCACAAATAGACCTGGCCATAAAGCAATTGTAATGCGGAAGCGTTTACAACACATAAACTAGAGAGTTTAAACCACGTGTTTAACCGCCACTATTTGTAAAACACATGTTGTATGTGATATATTCATGCTACAGGGTCCCTAACCACAATTTGTTCTTAATACACCGAGTATGTACAGTAGTTTGTTTCTGCAAGCAAAAACGCATCGGTCCCATAGTTAACCAACCAAACTTATTTTCCATGTTTAGTTAAATAAAGAATAAACGTCTTAAATTTACAAACATTTCACCACAAATGTTTTAAATTAAAGCTTCCTTTCAAGCGCTGTAGTGAAATGAAGCTAAAATATAAAACAGCCCGGTTTAGTTTTTTTTATGGTTTCAGGGAATTCCCCTGGGTTTAGAAGATAAGTTTCTGTTTTTACATAAGTGAGTCATGTTATGTATGTAACAATTCTTAAAATTTTAATCTGATTTGTCGACTTCTTGTTGGAGATGTCAGTCCGATATGGCATGCCTGTCACAATCATATTTCAGGAACATATCTTCGTTATTAAGAAATTAACCTAGGTAAATATTTTCTTTTTTTTAATT
>CH003211.1:1019947-1066918 GCA_000149265.1 Ciona savignyi
CTATGCCCAGAAAGGTCTAATTTTTTGGAAAAAAATAGCGTTTTGATTTTTAACGTCCCAGGGGAATTCCCCTGGATTTATCACCCAAAATTTTGGTTTCTGCATATCTAAACCATGTTGTCTAAAAAATTTCAAATTTTCATTGCGATTCCATTACTCCCTTTGGTAGATGTCGGGGCGACATGGCATGCCTGTCACAATCATGATTTAAGAACAAAATCTAATTTTTTTAGGGTATTTTCCTCGGTAATTTTTTATTTCTTCCAAGTGTTAAATCAATGACTAATGCACTTACATTCCACCAAATTTGATTTAAATTGGAGCAGCCGTTCAAGCGCTATGCCACAAAAAGCTAATTTTTTTTATAAAAAATACTGTTTTGGTTTTTAACCTCCCAGGGGAATTCCCCTTGATATATTATCCAACATTTTGGTTTCTGCCTATCTAGACCATGTTGTCTAACGAATGTCTAAGTTTCATTACGATTCCATTATTTCTTCTGGTAAATGTCGGGGCGACATGCCATGCCAGTCAAACCTTTGACGAAAAAAACGAAAAAAAAACGGATAAAAACAATATGTGTCCCATTTGAAAAAATGGTGTATTATGGAAGAATGTGACACCGGATAAAAAATCTGTTATTTTCAGAAGTTGAACAATACTCAACCAACTGTGCGTAAATAAACGTAACATTAATAACATGCACGGTTTGAACTTAACCAATAAATATCAAAACAGTTCAGTAAGAACTTTGTTATTGCAACAAAAGCATTGATGACTTAATAAAGCAAAAGGGAGAAAAGCTCAAAACAGACCAACTATCGAGTGATGTAAAACACAGGCTCGAATTAGATACCATACAAGCATATTATGGTAAAACCATAGAGTAATGGGTTAAACAACGCCGCGCCCATGACATTTTACAGCGGAAAACTCCCGTTTAGTTGTCAACGTCTTGTAAAATTCTTGTCAACATCATTTCCAAGGTTTCCGGTTCATAGCTTTAATACATTCTGCTTTCGTAACCGTGAGACTGAATAATGGCGGTTGGTCGGAGTTGGCGCTACAGTTGGAAACCCCACTGTTAATCTTGCAATACTTGAAAAATCGGTGGTACGAAAAAATAACGGACAACATGACAGTATGAGAAACCAAACGTGTCACTAGTTAAGTTTAAAGAGAGATACTTTATAACATGTTTAAACTGGCTTAGTATAATGAGGTAATACCTAAATGCTGGATTTAAATTTGATTGAAAATGTGTAAATTTATTGTTTAAATTTATTCTGACACCTTAAATTTATAGGCCTACTAATGGGGCCAAAGATGAAATCACGAAATTGCGAAAATATTTTATAATTACCAACCTAACTGCCAATGGATTTCACACAGGATTTTTTCACTTGTGTGTTAAATTTCATTATTCCATAAAACCATTTATACTCAATTTAGTATTGATACTTAGTGGTTCCGTGTTTAAACATGCAAAACACATTGGTTTTCCATAACAGTGACATTTTATGCATTTCGGAGTAGGTTCTGCTACTGTGTACATTTCCCATCTGTTTAAGCTCTTTATCGTGTATCTGTTTCATCCACATTCTCACAGTCCCCGGTTTAATCACCACGGCACATCTTCCGCTTCTTGATTTTCATATCTTGTTTGTATATTTGCCAATTTCGTTTTAATAGTTTATCTATATACAGAACATGTACTATACAAGATGTTGAATGTATAGCTGTCAATCCGTAAAAGCTACGTGTGGAATCCCGTTATTAAAAAAAATATCATTTTTGTATCTTATCTCTAAAGAAAAAATATCTTTTAAAATTTAACTTAAAATTTTCGTTTTTACAAAGATGTCGTGATCGAAGAAGATGGATCCATCACCGAGTTGGTGGACGAGGAAGATGAACTTCCGGATGGTGTGGTCACTATTCTGCCGGAACGAGATGTTGGGGAGGAGGGAGCTGAAGAAGCGTCACTTCCGGCTCCGGTGCACGAGGAGCAGCCTGGCGCGGATGTGGAGGAAATTGGCACAGACGCACATCACAACAAGCAGCAAGGTTCGGTGATGTTTGTATATTTAAAGTGGTGTGTATAACCTGATTTGCACTTAAACATTCTTAAAGTTAACATTGTTTGAATACTAATATAACAAACAACGGCGATTCATTGGAACCATGTGGTGGCTTTAAAAGTAAAGTGAAACTCTATGTTTTAGCAACGAGTTCCAGTGATTGAATCCGCCGTATCGGATCCGTCAGGTGGCAGCAAAGAGTCGGCGGTTATCGTACCAAAACTGGTCGACGTTGATGATGTAAGTCATTAAGGATTATATTAGAAATTGATTTACAGCCAATATAACAAAATCTGGCAACTCTTCTTTGGTTGCCAAAATGCCAAGCGCTTACTCATAGTCGGGCTGGAAGAAAAATTTCACCATGATTCAGCATTTTGTTGCTACAGGTTTTGTTGCTGATGTCTGGGAAAGTCCGTTTTTCTTGATTAAATGCGGATATAGTAAAATACAAATTGTGGCAATCCTGCCAGGACATGGCAGCAGCGAATGGCGCGCTCAAATTAAAACTCTTGTTCTTCGGTCAGTCTGTGCGTTCTATTCATTCTCCTAGCTAAGCTTTAGATGCTCTATATTAAACGTCACGAAACAATCATACATCATGTCACAGGATGCATCATAGCTCATGAGAATTACGTTCAAACCCAGTTTAATACGCAACAAATAAATCACAACAGATACACAAAATTGCTACATGGCTCACTTTAATATTATGCGACTTTGAAAGGGCTGACTTGCAATATTATGTGATTTTGAAAGGAATTACTGTAATATTAAGAAATGTTAAAATTGCTGATTAAATATTACACAATGTTGAAGGACTGACTTCAATATTAAAAGGTCTGATTTTAATGTTATAAGATGTTAAAAGGATGACTTCAATGGTATGTGATGTAAAAAGGGTTAATTTAATATTATGTGAATTTAAAAGGGATGAATTTAATATTATATAACGTTAAATGGTTTACTTTAATATTATACAATGTTAACTAACACCATTCCACACAGGAAATTCCCTAAAAATAAAATTAAAAGTGCAATGATTAATACCACATATATGAACCAGCTGGACATAGTATATAGCTTCATAAACATGGATAACAAGTTTGCAAGGGACTAAAATCAGCAAGTTAATTTCAGCCTTTTTAACATGACATAATATTTTAGTTATCTGTTTCAATTTCGCATAATATTAAAGTCAGTCCTTCCACATAATGTAATGGCAATGTTTAGTCTTTCAATTTTGCATAATACTTAAGTCATTCCTTTTAATATTTACAATTGTTGTTTTTATTGAGCAATTTAATACAGCTTTTTCATCCCCGTCAGCCTTTTAGTAAGGTCTCTTTTTTAAAACTTATAATTAATATGTTCCTATTGTTTGAATGTAACCTATTATTGCTGTGTGTTTACGCAATGTCCACCAAGTTTAAAGCTTAAGGACAAAACCAAGAAATCCATATAAAAATAGTTTTCTGGTTTTAATTGAATAATTTGTGAGGAAACCCTGGGTAATGTGGAACTTATAATGGCTGTCTGTCGTCAGAAAACCTGGGCAGAAAATTCAGTTTAGCAGTTTTAGAAGTTATTACAGTTTGTTATAATAGTACCAGTATTCATATTCATGTACAAATAACTTTAACATACATAATTTTTTATAGAAAAGATACAACAGTAGGGTTTTGCAAGTTTCTATAGCGTTGGTATAGCCTCAAACTTGCTGTGAGGTCTATGTTTCCATAAACATGACAGTGCCAAGACGAATTACTAAGGTAGGATTGTTTTTTGCTGGTGAAGAATGCTTCAAAGTCGAGGGACATTTATATGTTTTATTTCTGTAAATGGTAAAACGTAAGGGTTTTTTTACATGGGCAATCTTTAAATTAACTTGCACTCCAAGTTAAGTTACCAAAGCTATTGCAGTGTGATGCATATGAATAAGTTGTGTCTTTACAATTGGGATGTCATATTTTAATTTTAACCCATTAATTCAATAAAGCAAACGACAGACGTTCTTACCAATTGAGCTATTCGGCCAATCAATGATTGTCATGGTAATATTGGCCCTTTACTTTTCTCTCATTTTTAATCTTCAACTTCATTTGTGTTTAAAGGTTATTTTTAACATTGTTGATTTTTTATTGGTTTGTCTATTGATGTGCATCAGTCACCTAATTCATAATGTGTGTCAGTCACCTAAATCATGTGTATCAGTTACCTAATAATTCATCATATGTATCAGTCACCTAATTCATAAATTTGTCAATCATTCATTGTTAATCACCTCAAAAAGGCGAGAAATGAATAATTGATATGTGTGTAAACTAAACAAAACTACGAAAGTTAGTGTAAATATCTTATCAGTTTCTTGCCATTTCTGTCATCTAAAATACAAAAATACTAAATCTATAATGTCTATATGGGATATTAATACTTTCTCATGAACCCAACAAATATGCAATAAACTAGAGAGTGTCAACCACGTGTTTAACCACAACTTTTTGTAAACACATGTTGTATGCCATATATTCATGCTACAGGGTCCCTAACCACATTTTGTATTTTTTACACTATGTATGTAGTTTTTGTTTTTGCAAGCATAAACTCATGGGTCCCATAGTTATCAAACCAAACTTCTTCTCCGTGTGTAGGTAAAAAAGAACAATCATGATAGATTTACAAAGATTTCATCACAAATGTTTTAAATTAAAGCTTTTTTTAAGTGCTGTATTGAAATGAAGCTAAATTCCTTAAACAGATCGATTTAGTTTTTCATGGCTTCGGGGAATTCCCCATGAGCTTGGTAAATAAGTTTCTGTTTTTACATATGTGGGTCATGTTAACTATCAATTCTTAAAGTTTTAATCCGATTTGACGAATCCTTGTTGGAGATGTCAGTGCAATGTGGCATGCTTGTCACAATCATGAGTCCGGAACATATCTTCGTTTTTAAGGGAGTTACCCTAAGTAAATGTTTTCTTTCTTTTAAGTGACACAGGGTGGATAACGATCTAGCATTTCACAAAATCTGATCAAAATTAGAGCAGCCGGTTAAACGTTATTTTCCGAAAAGCTATTTTTTTAGAAAAATAACCGATTTGGATTTTAACGTCTCCGGGGAATTCCCCTAGATTTATCACCCACAATTTTGCTCCTGCTTATCTAGACCATGTTGTCTAACAAATAACAAAGCTTTATTACTATTTTATTATTCCTTCTGGTAGATGTCGGGGCGTCATGCCATGCCTGTCACAATCATGATTTGAGAACAAAATCTTATTTTTTAGGGTATTTCCCTAGATATTTTTTTATATTTTTCTAATTGTTAAATAAGTAGGTAATGCACTTACATTCCACCAAATCTTATTCAAATTGGAACAGCCGTTTAAGCGCTATGCCACAAAAAGCTAAATTTTTCATAAAAAATACCGTTTTGGTTTTTAACCTCCCAGGGGAATTCCCCTTGATTTATCACCCAAAATTTTGGTTTCTGCATATCTATACAATGTTGTCTAACAAATGGCTAAGTTTCATTACGATTCCATTATTCCTTCTGGTAGATGTCGGGGCGCCATGCCATGCCTGTCAAACCTTTGACGAAGAAAAAAAAGAAAACAAAAAGAAAGAAAAAACGGACAAAAACAATATGTGTCCCAATTTTTCAATTGGGACCCATAAATAGCCAATCCTTCCAGTGTGGTAATTTAGAATCAGTCAAAACGATGATGTAATATACTTTTTGTACAATTTTATTTATTTAGACAACAGCAATCATTACATGATTTCGGAGTGTTTGGTATTTTATCTATGTTAGGTGATCTTGGATTTTGGCCTTAGTTATAACTCGATCATGTATATAAAAAATTATTCCATCTTGCTTATATTTACAAGTGAGGTGTCACATACATAGGCCTAATCAAGCCGTCACTAATTATACAAAATAAAGATATCAAAATAACCATGTTCACCCACAGGAAACTCAGCGACTTATAAGCGAACCAGTCCCTGGTATCATCGCGGTACCATTTGAACATAATGCACGATATTTTCGAGTTTCAATGTGTGGCCCCAAAGATGTAAGAGACAATTTTGTTTTTGCTTTCTTTGAAGATCCTGCTATCTGTGCAACACAATGTTATAGCTATTGCTTGTAACATATCCGAAAACATTTTTAATTGAAAGAGATAAATGGTGTATGTTTACATTTGTGTGTTTTTAAGTTTTAAAGTGGATATTACATTTGATCTGAACAATCCCTCGTGCTTATTGCATTGCAACACTTCAAATATATAAATTATTGATATCGGTATAATACTGACCATGGACAAGACTTTACAATGTAATCTTTTCCATTTTAGTCCCCATTCGAGGGAGGATCCTTTAAGTTGGAGTTGTTCCTTCCTGAAGATTATCCAATGGCAGCTCCAAAAGTCCGCTTCCTTACAAGGATATACCATCCCAATGTGGACAAAATCGGAAGAATTTGCCTGGATATTTTAAAAGGTCACCTTAACTATTTTTACCACTTGCAAAGTATTGAAAATAAGCGTTAATTCAAATGTGTTGTAATGGTTGGCATTGTTGTTGTACAATTTGCCTAGATGGTCCCTAAACTAAAAATTGGCCAATGTCAATGTATTTCTGTTACAAAAAATATTTTCTCTCAGTAGGTCTCAGTATTTATATTCATGATACTTTTGTTTGATCATGCCTTATAATGGTCACCCCCGGCCCACAGATAAGTGGAGTCCTGCATTGCAAATGCGAACCGTACTACTTTCAATACAAGCTCTATTGAGCGCTCCAAACCCTGATGACCCGCTTCAAAATGATATCGCCCAAATATGGAAAGATGATGAAGAACTTGCAATTAAAACAGGTATCATTTTTAAACTTCCACCAAAAAGTCTTGCTTGTTCACATAATTTGCCTGACCGATTCAGTTGAAGGGTTTCTGAAACCCTCTAGTTGGTTGTGTTCATGGGGAAGGAACTTAGCGGACATTACCTGAACCTATTAGATTGATGGGTTCTACCACATTAAAGGAGTGTCCTAATCTTATACTAACACACTGCAGTAGCTCTGGTCACCTGGTAGATGGAAGGCAATCTGACAGTTACCTGAATGTTAACTCCTGTTGCGTTTTTCCATTTACGGGGATAATCCTGAATATCCCATCTTATGTGACCTTGAGTACAAACATATATTTTGCAAACCCTATGCAAAACAGGTTGGAAAAAAATGTTATGATATAAAACCATTTAGAAAAGTTGGGATATTTTATGTTTCAAATTTTTTTGGATTTGCACAATTAAAGATTGTGTAATCATTGAATTATGGGATCAATAGGAATTTTTTAATCATTTATGGATTATATCGTTAATACAGATTAACTAGCTTCCAAATTATTTTTCTTTTATTTAAATTTTAACCTGTATTTCCTTGGAATTTTCAGCGATAGAATGGACAAGAAAATACGCCTGTGGTGACTAAAAGTCAAATAGTTTTTACCAGACGAAAACTTGAACGCCAATATTCCTACATTTGTTATTGCCAATTTTCCTTGGCTGCTGTCCTTGTAACAAAATAGGCAAGCAGTGATGCAGCAAAGTTCTTGTTAACTTATTTATTCTTGATTTTTGCATGCACAACCCACGCCAGTTCCAAATCCAATACTCTGTATCCACTGGCAACATTCTAGTTTTCGCTCAATTTGGCTAATTATCAAGAGTTTTTTTGTTGTACCTGCCCCAACCCTGTGCTATCACTTAGATTAGACAATTGCCTTTTTGTGACAAATAACGGTATTTTTTTGTTTAAATCCTCTGCGTTTCAGTAAAAAATATCATGTTTCCATGTTTTCATACAATTTCGCAAAAAAAAACTTGAATTTTAATTTAAAGTTTTAGCAAATTGAAAATTAACACCGTGAAAAAGGAGATGTATAATTTATGTACATAAATAGCGTGGACGAAAACATTTAAATTTAAACAAAAAATAATTTTACCCTTTTTGCAGCTATGGAATTTTGTTGTTTACAAACTGTAAATAAACCGTTTTAAGTGCTCCAGTTGAGTTTTAATTAATGTGACCATTTGTTTGACTGGGTATTCCTACTTATCCTTGTTTGCCAAACACGTAAGGTGCATTAATTATATAACAAATATAATTGGCACGTTTATTAAGTTTTAGTACGAACCCTAAATTCACTTTTCAGGCAATCTCTTGCCCAAAAACTTGGCGTCGATTGTATGTGTGTTTTGATCGCGTCGCTCTTCCCGATTGAGCTATCTCGCGGGAACCATATTTAGTTAAGTGGATTATTGGTGTTTAGCTTCAACGGTTGCGCAAAATTAAATCTAGCTGATTGTTTCTTTTATCAAGGGACTGAGCGAACATGGCTTGAACCCAGTTAATTAATGACTTTTCAAACAAATCGACTAAGATTTACAAAACTTCTTGGAAATCAACAAAGTAATTTGATGATAGGTATAAAACCTTAAACAATCAAACACAAAACCTTTAAAAATGTAACACACTGGGTATCAAACATTATACTGCGTGGAAACGGGCAAACTTCGGTTAGTATTCTAACGAAACGAAAGTGTTTTTCACCGAAACGCTGTAAAATTTGTTTTTTACTGCCCTATAAAATTCAAAAAAATATCAAATGCATAATTGAATGCTTTATAAATGGGATTTAACTTTATTTTACGGTTGATAATTACAAACACTCTTATGGTTAATGGGAATAATCTTCATTAAAAACATGGTAAAACAAGTGTAAGCCTACAATTAATTTAATATTGACCAAGTAAAAGTTTAAATATTGATCGAACATCATCTTTATACTCGGGATTTAGTGGCTCACCAATCACATAGGCTATTCTAGTACTTTCAAGGGAACAAATAAACGACATAAAATACTTCTTCATATGACTATAGCAATAGCATAAAATGTCATAATTGCACATATGCAGCCCAGTACTTTGGTTAGTTGGTCGTAGTATCTCCAAAGCTGTGTGAGATAATTCTAATGCCATTTCATAATTTTTAACTTCGATCAGTGTTTGAGAGTAAGAAGTCAGTATCTTTACTTTCTCATTTGTATCTCTATCTGAATCATCTTGTGTTTTTTCGTATTGTTCGTAGCATCGAAGACATATTTCCCAGACATTGTGCGCCTGGTCATTTCGTTCAAGATCTTGTAAGCAATCAGCATATTTAGATATAGCAACCCATCGGTTCGGTGCAGCGTGTGGTAGCTTCATAACAGAATCAACCAATTTGTCCAATTCAACAAATTGAGATTGAATTGTTGTCTCTTCACATCCAGCCAGCACCATCTCTTGTAGATCATTTACTCGATATACAAGCTGATAATCTACTTCATGATTAAATTGGCATTGGGCAAGTGTAATGTTAAAAACCAGTCGAATAAATTCTTTGTGATCAGAACCAAGGGGATCGTTTAGAACATTAAGTATTCTAGCACCTTCGAGCGCACAAATAAATGACCGAAACACGTTTTTCATGCCTAGATAGCAACGACCAAGGCCAAAATAAATATCGTGGTACATCCATATTGAACTGGGTTCATTTGCTTTTTTTACTATTGTCAATGCTTTGTGTAAAAATGCATGTCCCTTTTGAAAATCCTCAACTTCAATAAGTGAGTCTGCGTTGCGAATCAAAATATCGGCTTTGTCATCAAACAAGAAATCGAAATATTTTTCTTCAGCTCTTGCAAGTTGAGTTTGCACATACTCTTCGTAACAATTAAGGCATTGGTCCCAAACATGATTAGCATGCACATGGCGGCCGAGGTCTTGTAAGCAACCAGCATATTCATATAAAACATTCCACCGCTGCCTGATGTAATGAGGTTGGTCTACCGCTGACGACATCAATTTATCCAACTCATCAATCGGGATTTGAACACATTGATCATCAAGTCGATCTAATTTTACGTTGCATTGTAGCATAGATAGTTTAACTTCAAATAACTCAAGATCATTCTCGCACAATGAGATTATTTGTTCACACAATTTCAAACAGAGCTCGTACTCATCAAGGTCAAAAGATTTGTTCACTGCATACAAACAGCCTAAGATACCTATATCAATGGGTTGGATTGTGTAACAGAGTTTTGCAATTTCCAGCTTTAGAGCTTCGTTGGAGCCAAGCAAAAAGAGCATAATAAGTTTTGTTGTGAATTCCCGTGAAACATCTTGCAAGAGGTTAAGATCTAATGCAGTATTGTCAGTCAATTTTGCAACTAATAGACGCTGTATGTTACTTGCAGTTATCATAAAGGTCACAAGGCTTTGTTTGCCAACAAGTTCAATCAAACCAGAAACAACTTCTTTATAGTCACTGCCTTCCGCGGATAAATCATCTTGCTGTCCTTTTGAATGATAAACTTTAAACCGTACCTCACAAGCCATTGCCACCATGAGACGTAATTTATGGGCTACACTTTTATTACAATTTCTATTTTCTTCCAATCTGTCGATAATATCAAAGCACGACGATTCTTTTATTGAATGAAGTCTGCCGATTGCCGAAATGAAGATTGTTGCACTTCGATATATCACTCGTTTCATATTAAAAGGTTTTAAACCTATCATCACATTACTTTGTTGATTTACGATATTTAAATTTTGTAAATCATCGTCGATTTGTTCGAGAAGTCCAGAAAACCCACTGTCTTTGTCGTTTCTTTTTACAATGGTATGTGCCCTTTCCTGATATTCATCAAATACCTCGCGATCACCAGATACAAAACAGACCTTCGGTAACATATCACTCAGATGATAACCTTCTATTTTGGCCACGTCCGCATCCAAATATTTTAACATTTCATCAATTGGCTTGATAAGCTCAGTTTTCCATGGTTTCTTTGTAGTTGGTAGTCTGCCAAGTGGGATTTTGCTGGCGTGAGCCACCATGCCATCAAACGTAAGACCATTGGGTGTGAAATGATCATTAAACCAATCTTTATATCTCGGCGTTAGAGTTGGAATTGCGACACAGTTAAGAATGGTTTCTCTAAGGTTTATTAAAACGATGAGAAAAATTGCAGAAAACCACCTAAAGTATCTCATGACCGTTTCCTGATTATCCTGCCGGGAAAAATTATTTTCGAGAAGAATCATGTGCTCAAAATCGGAATACGGAGTTATTTCAAATCGCGCTAGTGAGCCCATTCCCGCTACAGAAAACTTGCATGGCGGTTTTCCCATGATCTTGATGCACTCGTCAGAAATAAATCTCATTAACTCAGTGTACTTTCTAGTAATTTTGTATTGAAGATTTCGAACTTGAGCAATTCTTTTCTTTTCATGTGCAAGCAATTGGCCACCTTCGGCATCATATGGAATATGTTCTAAAAGATCAAATTTTCTGCCAAAACTTGTTCGAAACCATTGTAGGGAGTGTTTAAGCTTTGAAGACAAGTTAATCAAATCTCCGTCTTGTTTTTTGGCTTTAGCTTTAATCAACACAGCAGAGCAAACTCTGTGAAGGTCACTTTGAATTTGTTCGTTTTGCGGTTCTCTTACAATTGCAGCGTTAAGCAGAGCTACACTGCGCACACAGTTAAACCCTTCAAGCTCATTTTTCTTTTCATAAACCTTGGAAAGTTTATGAAATATTGGGACTGATTTGATTGGGTCAATTTCCTTTCCATTTTCATCACATAATGTCTTCAACTCTTCAACTAGATTGTTCTCAACCTCAGCAAACTCCATTTTATAATTTAACTGTCCCGTTCGTAACTCTCTCGGTAAATGGCTCAACACACATTATGCTCAATCCTACGCGTAACCACACACACACAATTACGTTCATTGCCCACGCCACGATTGTTGCTGATACGGTAACACACACTGTAACCCATTGTTGGTAGCTAAATAAATATTTGCCACCTTTCAGGCCGAAATAACAGCACAGTATACTAGTTAAGACAATAGAAATAAACTAAGTCTTGTTATCCAGAAATATTTGCATATATATCACATTTTCTATGTTAAATGCTCACCTACTGTGTAGATTTACCACGCGATAAAACTTTAAAAACGACGGAAATGCTATTTGTGTTGCTGCCAAACCAATGACCCACATATGGATGAAATTAATGAATGTATTTCATGTTGCTTTTGCAGACGTTAGAATTTACGACCCACATATGGATAAAATGTATTAAGGTCTTACCTACCCCATGTTGATCTATATCACCGTAGCTATGTTGCAGGTGCGAAACTGGTCGCTAGTTAGTCGGTTGTGTCCTTGGGCAAGGCACTTTACGGACATTGCCTGAACCCAGCGGATTAATGGATTCTACCAAATTGAAGGAACGTGTCTATCATATACAACACACTGCAATAAGTCCGGTAACCCGACGATGGGCGCGAGGTGATCTGACGATTGCCCGTGTGTTAACCCCCTTAGTTTTCCAATTCACGGGGATAAAGATGAATATCCTATGTTTTTTTTTATTAATTTTTTTCTTTACAAGACTCGCAGTTTTAAACCAATGATGGGCTCGTTGCTAAGACCGTTTTTTGTAAATAATTTGGTATATGTATCGGTCGCGTTAACTACTCGGTCGCACGACCGTACTCAACGTACTAATGCACCTGTAATGTTGGAAAGACTCGTTGGTTTAAAAACACCGTCTAACGGTATTCGAGCAAATACTATAGGATTGTATATGACGACATCCAGTATATATTACAAAATATCGTTAGTCACTCTTGCAATTATGATACAGCGTTAGTAATATATTGCCACCATGCAAGAAATAACGAAATAAAAATAAATTAATAATTTACATTTTTTAAATTACAACGTTTGCATAAAAACAGCAAATAAATTACACTTTGGCGAAACAAATCAATCTACGTTTAAAGTTCACAGCGTCTTATATGGTGAAGAGAATTGTGTCAAAAGCACATAGCCAAAATATATTTATTATTGGGCATTTTTCGTGCCAGCTGATTATTGTTCCGAGCGATGAAAAAAATCAAACTATGACAATCGTCAGAAAACCACGCACCCAGTGAAGTAATTGTAAGAATAAACAGTATGGTGCTGTATATGATAGAGCCATTGTTAAATATTTGTTTAAAACATTAATATCACGCAACGTACGTTCAGTACACTCCAATAACGCAAGCAGCTGCTTTCGATTCCTCGTCATTCAGGCTAAAAATGTAACAAGTTGACACTGAGATACACTGCTGCATTTTAAAAACGCACCACTGTGCCTTCAAAACTAAATTCCAAAATAATGGAAAACACAACACAACATTTCGGTACATAAATGATTTCACAAGACAGCTAGCTAGCTAAAAATATTTGATGATTTAAATGATTTTTTATGATATCAATCAAATATGATCGATATGCAACTTAAAACGGTAACAATGTTAAAATGGTATACAAAACGCAGCGATAAAAACTCTTCCACCAGCTGAAATATTGCACGGATTGCTATTTATATTGAAAAGCGACTCAGGAAAACTTAATTTGTTCAGTCAGTAAACAGGTTGGCGAACGACTGACGGAGACTTCGGATTTTCTCCGCCTTGCTCTCTTCATCTTCACTCACGGTGACTGAACGTACCCTCTCCTTACCGCCACCTGGCGACGACGGCTCACTGACACTGAAGTCCCGCTGGAGGGACCTCGGGGATGGAGGTTCGGAGCTGTTGTTGCTCTGAGGCGCCGATGGTGGACATGGGAGGGGAGCTTTGTGGTTTTGTGAAGCTTGTGCGCTGCTTCTCGATGTGACCGTTGCATCACGGCTTAATTATGATAAAAATAGTTCAAATCACCGCTGTAATAGATTAGGCAACTTCATAGATATATTAGGATAATGGTAACGCCCGGGCCGCAAAGTGAATGGCGTAATAGCATCACGTGTCTATTGTCAGAGCATTGTTTCATCATTTTAGGTTACTTTTTTTTCGAAACAATTTCAATGCCACTGGATCAATGCAACGTACGTCCGGTGTACGCACTGTTCAGAGACGATAAAACCGTGCAGGATTATAGCAAGGACAGAGATCTAACTGGAAAAGCAAGAAACGAGATATCATTAGTGTTGAGCAAAAGTTTTTGTGCCACAGCACCATTAAGATGTGTTTTAATGACTTTAAATCATTTATACCCGAACAAGAAATAGTTGTATCAATGGTCAATGTAAGTGACCTCGAAGAAAGGCATACATAGTACCTACTTGGCATTTTGTGGCGGGTTACTTCTCCCGTGCATCGATAACGTCATGACGGGGGAGGGGTCGGGGCGTGGTCGGATGCAAGCAGTCATCCTCTGCATGACAAGGTCGCTGATCATCCGTCGATCTTCCTCCTGACGTTCCCCGATCAGTGGCATCGAGCAATCCACCACCTTCATAGAGGAATGAGTGGTTTCAGTCAACCAGGGAACATTACGGAGAAAAGTTCGCAGGAAAGTGTAAAAACGTGTCTTTCTAAGATTATCATCACGGCAAACTGTCCGGAATATTGTAGACAACAGATGTTGTTTAAAAGATTTAGTTAAACGTCTATGCCACTGGACTAGCAAGCGACCGGTATAATCAGTAACTTTCAGGTTGATAGCAGGCCACGATGCCGCGGATAAGTGCACGGTGACTACATATTATCTTGCGCCGTTCATAAAGGGTGGTTTACAAGTTGCTAAACTCAAGAAGTATCTAGATTAACATAATATTAGAACAAATAAAAAAATGTGACAATAAAATACATCGAAAAATATCAACGTTGTGTAATATATCTTGCATAAATATACGTTATGTTCTAACGACAGTTTGGATTTTTTTTCGTTACTTTTAATGTTTTAAAAATATTAAATTCCCAGTTTAATCTGCCGACTAACCTCAATGATATAATCTCTTCCATCCTTTCCATGCACTGCTTTCACCGCAACGATATCAAGCCCACCGAACATTTCGCTGCAGGCGTCAACCCACAGTCTGTGGCGCTCGGTGACAGGTGTCTCTTCCAGCATGGCCGACCCGGTGTTCGCTTTCCAGTTTTTCGATATGGATGTCCGACTGGTGGTGATGGGAAAATAGTTGCAATTGTAGGGAGTACTAATTGCAACAGCACAAAAATAACAACAGATGAATGAATAGGATTGAATATCCATGTTTTATCCCACAGAATTGGAAACCACAAGGGGGCGTTATCACACGTGTAATCGTCAAATTACCTCGCATCCACCATTGGGATAACCATATCAAACTATGTTATGTTTATTATAGTTTAAATCCGCAGACAAGCGGGAAATGGCTTACATGCGTAAAAACTGTGCTGAGCGGGCGTCGCTGTCTGGCGTAATAAGACAGACAACCTAATACGGCCAACCACACCTCTTTCAGGCTGGGGGTCAACATGGTTTAACGTTGTCGCGTAAGAATAATTGATAAGACGAACTGGTACCGCCATCTTTAATCACTCACATGTATGACTTGTAGTTACCGCCGATCTTCTGGACTCTTATGTCGTACGCCGAGTCGACGAAGGTCTCGGAGACGACGTAAGCGTTGGTGAGTGCCGCTACGCTGACCACGTCTTGGAACTCGTAGTGATTCTCCACTTTAAACTTCGCCATGCCTCGATGCGCGTGACCGATTTTGAGGACGACCGGAAAATGCGATGACGTCAGCTGTGAATTCGCAAGTTGAAATTAAGATCGTACGAGAAATCAACATTGCCAACAAAAAATTTGTGAAACATGTCAGTCCGAAACTGGGTAGCGAATGCTACTGCGGGGTGTCGTTGTTTTATATATATATATTATTATATGTATATAACCTTTTGGTACCCTGGGTTAAAGTAATGCATTGATGCATTGTGAATTTGGATGGCAGATAATTTTGTGTTTTGGACTGCTTTTAGGCAGAGTGACTTATATGGAATCAGACGGTCCTGGGTTCAATCCCCAGCTCGGTGCCTTCTCCTCGGCCACTTTCAGCTCAACAACACAACGCAAACAACATAATTATACCGAAACCTTCAACATATATTTTAATAAAACAGCATAATAATACATAAATGATTTCCTAATAACACCACTCTTAAATTCTTAATATAAAAATATAAAAAAAATATAAAAATATAAAAGTCATGATTTATTTGAAGTTTACAACTGGTGGTACAGCGCAACTAAAATTGTAGAAAAGATTTATCATACAAAAGTCAATATTTAAAGTTATTTTTTATCTCTGACCAGATGCAGCTATTATCAATTAACTTCAAACACACAGACGATCAAACAACACGTATACATTACATATTACAGAGGCAGCGCGACTGCGGGCATGCGGTGTAAAGATTTATAGCAGTTTGGACCAACGGGGATAAGGCGTGTATCTATCAATCCTAAAATACTCTTTTGTCTGGCATAAATAAAGATTTATTATTTTGCTATCCGTAAGAACAAATACGACTATCGAATGACTCGTGTCATTGACCTTTAGTAACCCCTGGCGAGGCATCATTCAATAAAATTTTTTATTAAAAAAATCGCCCACGTAGAAATGAGTAATAGGTTCGTATTAAATGTTGTCCGAAAAGTACTTAGTTTGACGGTTTAGGGCAGGGGTTCCCAAGCTTTTCTCAGGACGACCCCAAAGACAACTTTCAAGTGTCCAGTGCGACCCAAAGTCAATATATATTTTTTCACGAAACTTTGGACTAGTTTAGAGCCTCTTTCACTGGACTTTTGAGTCTGATAGCAAACTGTCTTTGCTGCAAAGTACATACAAACAATTCAACTCTGCAAATCAACAACGTGTCATTCCATTATGAACAATCAAACAGTGATGTCACAATAAGCACCTACATTTTCGATAGCATAAGTACAGACTTAGTTAGAGTGATGCCTATAAGCCTGTTTTACAGTAAGCCATGGTACAAACTGCTAAATTTAACATGGTTTGTCAAATCTTAGATGTTTTGTACATCCATTATTACCATACCTCACTGACCCCATGACCTGTTTGCGACCCCACCTACTTATCACTCCGACCCCATTTTGGGTCGCGACCCCTGGTTTGGGAACCCCTGGTTTAGGGGGTTCTTAATCGGCAAATAGACATGTTTGTGACAAAACAAAGGAGTTGGAGGTGGAATTGTGTCTGGAATTCGGACAACCCAGCATGTCGGCTGGCGAGTCTAAAATCTGAATTGGTAGCTTCCGTTAGACCAATTTCCCACCCACGAGGGTGCAAATATAACAATACATACCTCCATCAACCATAATAACTGTCCAACACTCAAAGCTTATTCTACAGGTTCGTCGAGTACTTTTTGTTAAAGTTCATTTCTAGTTTCAGTAATTTTGCTTCCATTATTTAGTTATGAATTTACACTTTTCCGCTAGTCGGTTCGAATCCTCACACATACTTTAACACCAGGTGTTTCTTTGGCCCGAAAACAAACTGTAACGAAAAAAACACATGTTCGAAGGCGCGAAAGCGTGTGAGCAGGTCCGGCAAAAAGACCCACAAATACATGGCCATAAGGCAATTGTAATTCTGCAGCGTTTACAACACATAAATTATGGAAGAAGGTGACACCAGATTAAAAAAAATCTGTTATTCTCAGAAGTTCAACCAATTGTGCCTAAATAAACGTAACATTTGGTAACATTCACGGTTTTAATTTTTAACCGACAAATATAAAAAAGTTAAGTAAGAAATTTGTTTTTGCAACAAAAGCGTTGATGACTTAATAAAGCAAAAGGGAGAAACGTCGAAAACAGACCAACTATCGAGTGATGTAAAACACAGGCTCGAATCAGGTTCCATACAAGCATATTATGGTAAAACAACGCCGCGCCCACGACATTTTACAGCGGGAAACTCCCGTTTAGTTGTCAACGCCTTGTACAATCCTTGTCAACATCATTACCAAGGTTTCCGGTTCATAGCTTTGATACATTCTGCTTTTGTAATTATTAGACTGAATAATGGCGGTTGGTCTAAATTTGCGCTTCGGTTGGAAATCGCGCTCCCACTGTTAACATTAAAATACTTTCGGCGATACGAAAAATAACGAACAGCCTGACAGTATGAGGATTCAACCGTGTCACTACTTAAGTTTAAACAGCAATAATACCTTATAAAATGTTTAAATTGGCTTAGTATAATGAGATAAATACTTAAATGATTGATTGAAATTTAATTGAAAATGTGTAAATTTAATTCTGATTTACTTCTGACTTTATACCAATAGGGTCAAAGTTGAAACCACGAAAATATTTTACAACCACTAACCCAACCTAACTGCACTTGGATTTTACGCAGGATCGTTTTACTTGACGTGTGTTAAATTTCATTAGTCCATAAAACTCTATTTACCCTATTTAGAATTGACCCTTTGTGTTTCAGGATTTACGAGCAAACACGTTGGTTTTCCATAACAGTGATAACGTTATGTCATGCACTTCGGAGAAGGTTCCGCTACTGTTTAGATTTCCCATTTTAAGCTAGTTATCATATTTCGGTTCCTAGACTCACGAACCACATTTTGCCCTTCTTGCTTCCCAAATCTTGGTCATATTGTTGTATATTCGCCAATTTCGTTTTAACCGATGTGCTGTATTCAGTACATGTGCAATACAATATGTTGAATGTATGTTTGTCAACCTGTAAAAGCTACGTGTGGAATCCCGTTAATAAAAGTATATTACTCAAGACAACAAAGGCACGCTGATGTTAAGTGGTAAAATTTTCAGCGTGTTTAAAAAAATCGGTTTACCTTAAAAGGTTTTGGCTGTGTGCGTGCATTTTGTACATTACGTCAAGTCTTGGGCAAACGTCGGAATCAGCACTTTATACTGCACTAATTAAAGGTAGCGTCGGCCATTGTTTCGCACAGACACCTAGCTGTGACGTCATAGAGCGTTTCTCCAAGCGCCGGCAATTGTATCGAGTGATTCACGCGACATAAAACTTACACGCATCGCTACAAAATAGAGTGGCGTGTGCAGACGCAAGGCTATTGAGAAAACCTCTATAAAAAGCAACTGGTCACAGGATGTGCATAGATTTCTTTAGATCAGATGCGACGAAGAACGTGAAACGTACAGTTAACGTTTCCTGGCAAATACATTCAATGCTTTTGACGTCAGAAAGTGAGGAAGAGCGAATCTATTTATCCAGATCACCTTGAATAATATTAAACTTAGACTTCCGTTTTAGAGTCGCTTATAAATCGTGTTGATTAGGTCTAAACTAATAGAAAATTGTCCGCAGTTAGGATAGGTCAGACTTACAAATGGGTCTCCTTTGACATTACTATACGTTGCTCAGTAAGAGGATTTAAACTAAGTTTTGACCACGCTCCAGTAGCTTTTTTCGCTCCAGTAGATTTTAGACCGACTAAAATTGTTTTCAGTCCATTTCTGAATTGGCCACCGGCTTCAAAAGTTTGCGCGTCGTATATTTTCTGTTTTTACCCGTTCGTCAGCAAGTTTCAATCTATTGTTTTGCACCTTCGTAATGACGTAACGGTTATTTTCCAACAGAGAAGTGTAGTGTGTGATGTATTCGGGCCATAGATACAGCTGTATGGCAGGGTAGTTTAAATAGAAAAGCGTGAAACCAAAATTTTACAGTTCGCGTTGAAACGCTTTGCAATTGCGCTGCATTTTGGAACGTCTGAATATGAAAAGCTTTAGTATTCATATCGTTTAATCATTCTACCATAATACATAGATATGTAAAAAATTAAGCACAGATTGACTTGGTAAGCTTTAGGTATCGCATTTGATTGATTTCTGGTTCGTTTACATTTGTACTGCTGCCCAATGTTTGCTGATATGCAGTGTGAAGACTACTTTATAAGGACCGCAAGTTTCAACATTTTCCCTTAAAATGTAACGACCGATTGACTATTTCATTGAAAAAGGGGAATGTTTTATCCCAGTCTTTAGTATTTGCAAATCGTTCGTTAGAGCGATTTTGAAAAAAGAAAACACAATAATTTGTGTTGGTCCTCCTGATATAAAGGTCAACTTTTTATAATATTGTAAAACTTATTTTTACTTGAATTTAGCAGAAGGTGTCGAAATGAAGTTAGCCGTAGTATTTACCTGCCTTCTGGCTGCCGTCGTTTTAAATCAACACGCAACGGACGCCTGTTCATGCGCGCCGGAGCACCCACAGCCCATGTATTGCAGATCGGATTACGGTAAGACATTGGATTTTTATATCTGTTATTAAGCACACTGTATTTATTGAGATCTAATGTCGGGTGTCATATAATTATAATGTGTAAATGTGTACCTTGAATCTTATACATACATATTGGTTTAACACCACTTGCCTGTGGTATTGTATAAATGGTGTCATGACAACTGAACCCCTTACACCTAAACCCCTTTACAACTGAACCCCTTTACAACTGAACCCCTTTACAACTGAACCCCTTTACAACTGAACCCCTTTACAACTGAACCCCTTTACAACTGAACCCCTTTACAACTGAACCCCTTTACAACTGAACCCCTTTACAACTGAACCCCTTTACAACTGAACCCCTTTACAACTGAACCCCTTTACAACTGAACCCCTTTACAACTGAACCCCTTTACAACTGAACCCCTTTACAACTGAACCCCTTTACAACTGAACCCCTTTACAACTGAACCCCTTTACAACTGAACCCCTTTACAACTGAACCCCTTTACAACTGAACCCCTTTACAACTGAACCCCTTTACAACTGAACCCCTTTACAACTGAACCCCTTTACAACTGAACCCCTTTACAACTAAACCCCTTTACAACTGAACCCCTACAACTGAACCCCTTACAACTGAACCCTTTTACAACTAACCCCCTACAACTAAACCTCTTTACAACTGAACCCCTTTACAACTGAACCCCTTTACAACTGAACCCCTTTCAACTGAACCCCCTATAACTGAACCCTTTTTAACTGAACCCCCTACAACTGAACTCCTTTCAACTGAAAATCTGAACTTAAAAATTTTCGTTATTACAGTTGTGAAAGTGTTCGTGGCGAGCAAGAAAGATGTCGTGATCGAAGAAGATGGATCCATTACCGAGTTGGAGGATGAAGACGAGGAAAATGAACTTCCGGATGGTGTGGTCACTATTCTCCCGGAACGAGATGTTGGGGAGGAGGATGCTGAAGAAGCGTCACTTCCAGCTCCGGTGCACGGGGAGCAGCCTGGCGCGGATGTGGAGGAAACTGGCACAGACGCTGCGAGCGAAGAGACCGGCGCTGCGGAAGTTGAAGTTAATGGCGCGGATGTGGAGGGAGGAGAAGCAGGTGCGGATGCAGAGGAAGCAATAAATGGCGAGGTTGTAGAAGAGGCCGGCGCGGATGTAGAGGAAGGTGTGGATGTCGCGTCGGAACAACCGACGGAAGAGGCGGAAGCATCGGAGGCTCCGGAGGACGGACGTGAGATCAAATGGCCGCACATCACAACAAGCAGCAAGGTTCGGTAATGTTTGTATATTTAAAGTGATGTAACAGTAACCTGATTTGCACTTAAACATTCTTAGATGTAACATTGTTTAAAAACTAGTATAACAAAAACAACTGTGACTGTTTATAAAAATTAGCAATATAACCATTTGTTTGCTTTAAAAGTAAAGTGAACTTCTTTGTTTTAGCAACGAGTTCCAGTGATTGAATCCGCCGTTTCGGATCCGTCAGGTAGCAGCGAAGAGTCAGCGGTTATCGTACCGGAACTGGTCGACGTTGAAAACGCAACAGTTGTCGATTCTGAAGTAGTGAATGACGTCACTACTGATGACGTATCAGCCAATGAAGCTACGGCGGACGTAGCAGTGGAACGGGTGCCAAGGAACACATATATGTATTTAGGGCCAAATGGAGTTATGCCCGGAGATAAGGCAAGATTTGCGGTAAGTACTTTAATACCCCAAACAACTCTCCAAATTGTAAACATTTGGTGATGTGTGTCAGTAAGGATTATATTGGAAATTGATTTACAGCCAATATATCAAAATCTGGTAGCTCTTCTATAGTCGCCGAAATGCTATTGACGCTCAAAGTCGGGCTACAAGAGAAATTGCATGATTCAGAATTTTGCTGCTGCAATCTAGTTAACCCATTCGTACTCACTGTGATGACAATGATCGTTTAGAACCACTGTCGCTGTGGTTTAAATTTATCAAGTGTTTAAAATGAGAACTGTATAAGCGTTCCAGGATTTTTAAATGGCGCACTTATCAGAGATGCTTGTATATGGCTGGCTCTCAATGGTAACGAACTCATAGACCTCATGGTAAACATAATTTTCAAATTTGATTATTTTAATCGATTTTCAATCCAACTCGGTCTATTAGTCGCTGCTTTGGGAGTTCGGAATCGAATTTTACACCAAAAAATCGATCTCTTTAAACTCAATTTTCCCCAACTCTCGTTTACAGGGAATTCGAGGCAAACCTCTCGGGTTGACGTCACGTGACGCCGCGCCTGGAGTTGCGTCACAAAGTAAGTTATGACGTCACAACATGACATTTTTTAGTTTATGTAAACTCTACTTTTTTCAGACGAACTTTTCACAGACGAAAACAGATTTAAGAGAAATGCCCCACCGGGTGCTTTCCCGCCAGGTTAGTACCTCACTATAAATACATCAATGATTTTATGACATCGTTATAATATTTTTCAGCACTAATTGTTCCAGACAATCGCCGACCTCACAGACGGTTTCCCAGCAGACATTTCAACGGCCTTGTTAACGTGCATACGCAATACAAAGTTAATGTACTCAAGGTAAATTGTTTTTTTTTGTAGGTTTAAACGAGTTTTGCTTCTGTTTCGCTTAACCTATTTGCTTATGCTCAATGAGATGTCTAAGAAATAATGTACACTTGTTTTTTTAGATAAGTTAGAGGCCCAGCAAGACACATAGCTCATTTATAGTTCAGTGTATATAACCCCCTGATGTCTTGGATTCCATTCTCACACGCGGCAAGCTATCCTGAAGTCACGTTATTACCATTTTCTTGTACGAGCCAACTAAACACGCCCACTGAGTCATGTCTGTTTCTACGGATTCGCATATGTCATTTAGTACATTTGAATTTCGTCTAAAATATAGATTGTTTCCAGGTCTTCAAAGGAGAAATGATGACGAATGAAACGACTTACATCTATACCCCGCCTTCAAGTTCTCTTTGCCGCATGTCGTTACACACTAGAGCTCCGTATGTGCTTATGGGTGGGTTGTGTGAACGAGTTATGACACTTATCCTCATTTCCGTGTGTAAGATAAAGACAGTGGTTATAACACGGGTAATTGTCAGAATCAAGCTGGTCAAGTGGACAAGCTCTGAATGTGTTTAGGTCGATGATCCAATACACTTACAATACGGCTGAATAATGTGGGCGCTAATGTGTATATGTGCGAGGGTTTATTCTTTAGCCCGACAGTTGCTACAGGTGTCGAAATCAACTTATGGTCTTTAAATCATATTGTCCGCTCGTACAACGGATTTTTTTCTAAACCGCGAATTCAGAACGCATATAAAAACTAATCAAAACCATACCCAATGGGGATGTACAATTCATCTAAAGTTCTCTGGCCACAATATAAGCAAACAGAGAAGGCAACCTACTTGTTTATTACATTTATTTTCACCAAGTTGCTATATCCACAGGCAGGATAAGAGATGGAAGAATGCACGTGACTTACTGCGATTTTAAGCTCGACGTATCGGAACTCACCAACTCTGAATTGCGCCACCTAACGAGCACGTTCAAACACAGATTTAACAAAGCGTGCAACGATTGCCATATACACGTCTGTAGCTTCAATGGTTGCCCGGAAAAAGTGAGTTTTTTAAAACTTTATCGAAAACGGCTGATTTTGTGTTAAATATTATGCATTCGACATTTCCTACTAGATTCTAGAAAATATATATTACCGCCACCAGGTATATTATTGTTTACGTAAATTAGCTTCAAACCTGTGCTGGACTCGTCGATAGAATGTTTTTAAAAGGGTATGCTGCATAGATACATGGGGTCGTCTACTTAACAGCTACAGCAAGTGGCCTAAAAATAATCCCACGCAACTTGATTAAATAAACTTTTGTCCACAGTCCAAGAACTCCAACCAATGCAATTGGAGGAACATGTACACACTACAGCACAAGAAAGCGAACGAGTTCGCGTGCGTCCACAAGAAGTCGGGAGAATGCGACTGGTACAACGCCTTGCACCCAGATATGACACCGGCAGATCTGGACGATGATGACGTAGATTCGCCATGAGTCAGCCCAATTCGTTTTAGACTTTTCGTTTTGAAATATTTCCCGCTGTTCCGCATTTTATAAAACGGCCCCCAAATTGAATTTAGTAAGAAAAATAGCATTTTTAGTGATAAAAAGTTAATAGCATCGGTCGTGTCATGTATATGTGTATGAGCTTGCGATTTTAATGAAAATATTGTAAATACAAAACAAAATTGTAATATGTTGTTGATGTCTAGTTAATGATAAAGTACATAGACATTTAGGGATGGGTGTAAAATGTAATCCAGTACGTATGGCCCCATATGCTAATGAGAAATCATTAAAAGGTTTAACGAATAAAGATACTTATTACACTTTCAGGAGTATATCTATCTACCAACAATCCTACATAGACCATAAGTAATTTGCCACATTTTGCTTATATGTTAGACTGTTAGTATCGTAATTCGGAACAATTATTGTTAACTAACTTGTCCATGAAACCAACTGTCGCGAAGTTCGACTGTGGTCCAGAAATTCTTGGTTTTGGACCACCGCAAAATAAAAGCGGATTTTTTTTTATAGCAGAAGGATAGAATCGCCCCGTACTTGGTACGGAAGTCAAAATAATGTATGTAAAATCGCATCTGCTGTAATAAAGCACAACCTTTACCATTACGATCCTGACAAGGTTTAAACGTTTGTCGTCAGCGATAAATTTAACTGCAACGAAAACATCTAATTTTTCAAATGACGCAACCTAAAAATCCACCAGATCAAAACAAATTATCTGTTGACCTGCGAATTACCACAGTTACACCCGACCACTGTCCTATTACGTCACACTGCCCGGTAAACGTCACTAAGTAAATAATCTCTGTTACAAACCGGTAACTGCTGAACGGCACATTATACGAAAACATTTACCTATGTAGCTATTAAGTGGTTAATTTAATAGCCAAGTTTGTTTAAATGACGAAGTGTAAATAACTTGTCAATAAAAACGGCTTTAATGTACAAACACGTTGGTAAACAGATATAAAATTAAAACAAGATACAAAAAACTAAACCAACTTAACCATGTTACCGGTAATAATGAGAATGGTTCTTTTATGGGAATTTATAGTCTAATGGTCAGAGGGTAACGACAAATTAAGTTGGGGTGACAATTTTCGAGTTTACAAATTGTCTTTAATTCGGCAAGTATTCAGTTACACTTATAACGCAATTTTGAATATTATTTTTGTCTAGAACTCGATACAGTGTCATTTATTGTGATGTCATTATGCGCCATGACTACAGCGAAAGTTCGCACCAATTGATCTTGGAAAACCGTATATCTCACATTTTAAGTGATGACGTAAAATCGTGCGCATAAGTAAAAAATAGCGGTGATGTAACTTTGCACATAAGTGCGTACACTAAAGTCGAAATTAATTGCACGGTTAGTAATCCTCGCACTTAGTGAATAAAAATGAATTAATCACGTTCGGTTAAACTGACCGATTTTTAATGTTTTTAAACGTTTTTTGATCGTTCTACTTAAACAGATGACCGGGGGACAAGATGGGTTTGTCGTTTACATCATGGTGGGTGGGAATTTAAATTTAGAGAAAATTCATCTGGAAAATAAATTCATCAGGAAAAATATGACCAGTGCACATGTTTATTGTCCAGAGCACTGTGGGCGGACTAGATAATTTTTTTTGGTCAGCCCACTGATTCTTTGGGGTTGGAAAATTAGATATACATACAAACCGAACACCGGACTTCTTACACCGACATGATACTTATTTTTGGCTAAACTACTTTAGTTATCCAAGTCGCATTAATTGAAACGTGTTAATTGTATTTGTAATCCTAATTGGTATGTTGGTTTTGTAAATCCAACCTATAGTTTAAACTTAAAGCAGTGAAACCGCAAAGGTCCCAGGCGTAATTTAAGATCACTCTAGGGGCGGATGCACTACTTAGTAATGAATTAAATGCACATAAAGCCGCCGTCTATTTTAATCACAAGCAAGCATGCTCAATTACCGCTTACGCTACACGCAATCAGAGGTGTCGTAGAGGGTTAGTACAGGACGTTTATTGATTTTATCTACGATGATGGGACAGCTAGGTCAAAAGTGTTGGAGTCTTACGAAAACAAGAGGCTAATTGTCCTAAACAACGTATAGGCAGTCGGGTCGCCGTTACGCTATTGCAGGACTATTCGTTTATATTCATACAGGATACTAATAAAGAAGCATGACCTAATACGCAGTTTTAAACCAGAAAAACAATATCCGTTAATTTCCCTGCAAATAAAGTTCAGTTGCAACGTTGAGTAACAAACACGAAATAGAATTCTTTCACCGAATCACTGTGTCTTGAGGCATATAGCACAATATCATATCAACAAATCCGATATAATTGCATCTAGACAGATGACTGACTTATCTTAAACCAGAAATCTGCATGTAAATTGGAGAAAAAGTGTAAGTGCGTGGCTAGGAAGGAATTAATAAGCGCGTTAGGAAATGGATAATAAGCACGCTTATTGCGATTATAATGCATGGAAACGTTAGAGAAGCTGAGATGATCGGAAAAACTTCTAAATTATTCGGGTTAATTTCTAAATCCCACCCACGTGGACATTATTACAAGCATCTATAGTTCGAACATCTTGCTATCATGTTTTTCAATTTATGCACCCGGTAATTTGAGTCAAACGCGCGACCTTGGAAGCAACACTTTCTCAATTTAAAGGTCATGTCTGTACATTAATTATGCCGTCACTTAGAGCGTTGTGACGTCATTGACGTACAGACGGGCGCGTTGGGCGTTGCAATCCACAAGTTTCAGACAATACGTAACGTTAAATTTGGATATTATTTTTAGGTGTTACGACACCGCCCTGTTTTATGGGGCAGACATTAAGGAAATATGTACATAGCAATTGCGACAACCACAGTTTGATGGTAAAACACAGTCTTGTATTGGTAACTGTTTTAGGTAACGAACCGAAACCTTTGTTGCGCATTGTGTAGGGCTTTTATGTGGATTTATTTGGACGATTCACAATGGCCCACGGTTTTTTTTGGTAAATGTGTTTGGATAAACAAATTAACATGGCGCGTGTGTTATTGTTTATGCGCTATATCGCTGGGGTTAAACACAGGTAAACTATTTGTTATAACACATACTCATTAAAACAAAAAATAACCTGTACACATATAAACTGTTCCACGAGTCGAAACTTGAAAGCCTTGATTTCTGTAAACATGTAAGGTTGAACGTCGGGGCGTGAACCCCAGGCAAAATCAACTCGTGGGCCATGTATTTTGATTGATTGTGTTTTGCTGGTAAAATGTCGGTTTATATCATATGGGTGGTCGGTTTTCAAACAAGGATATTCTAGAACGATCGATGGTGACGTAAAACGCGCGCTTGGACAGGCGTTATCGCGCTTGACATGACATTGACTGAGTAGTTTTGCTTAGGAATGGCAGAATTGATGACGTCATGACATCACAGTGACGTAATAGCTGTGAATAGTAAAGTGAAATCGGAAGAAGTAAGCGATCCTCTCCTAAAATGGCTCGTACGTCTAACAATATGCAAAGTGAAAGGTTGGGGCGTGGGAATATGTCACACAACCGCGCCACTTCGCCGTTTACAATGTGGAATGCGGAATTGAAATGTTCGCGAAATTTCCGCATTGGTTCTGAGAAACGTATATTGTTGGGTCGTGTGGGTCTTAACACCTACTCGATGTTGTTGTGGTTGTGTAACTGATAAAGCAAAATTTTGGAAGCGCGCTTTCGCATTCCAACGTCATGCGATATACGGTCGATCGTTGAAAACAGAAGATAAAAAAATGTTGTAAACAAAATGAACTTCACAAACATCAACGTGCCAGATAGTTAGGCTACTTTGCATATTTAAAGAAGTAACGTAACATTAGCTTTGTTAAATTCCCAAACGTTTCTATGTAATGCTATAAGCATTATACTGAAAACTAATAAAAAGAGCAGCAATTTTTTGGTAATTTTATAAAGACATTTTTTAAAAAGGCCTTTGAAAATGAAAGTCGATGTCGTTTTTTATTCAAATAATTCTGTGACTTTAAACTACACCAATAAGATAGAAATAAAATCCTGTAATGTCCTAATTATACTCTGTTACAATCACGTTGCCACCCCTTGTTTAATTCTCCACACTTGTGTGCATATTACTTTATATGGTTAACTTAGTTCTGGAGTTCAGCTATGTTGTTGGTTGAAACACAGACTTTTTGATTCCGATATATAACATCCGCAGCATTGTACAGTGGCGTTTGACATGTGACGTAGCCTATCTTCTGCCTTTTTCTCTGCTTTTCTCGCAGGGCGGTAGGCTTATAAAAGAAGAGAACTTACTCTGAAGGGAAATCGTTTTGGCATCTTAACGTGAAAATAGGAGAGTTTATTATATCAGACCCATCAAAGACGACGTTTAAGAGAACCCATCATGGCGAAGTTATGGATAAACCTGTTGCTTGTAGCCACTTTTACGACGGTCTACGTTTTACTGGGAACTGAAGGATGTCTTTGTATGCCGTCCCACCCACAAGAAACTCTTTGTCAAGAAAATTCTTTCGGTAAGAAATATTCTAGAGCATTTTTATAAAATCCTTTTATATATATAATTTGTGAATAAATAGTATGAAGCCTGAAAATAACTGGATACGAAAAGTACAATTTTGACGTATTATTTAAGCCAAATGACGCAACTTTAATTCCAGGCGTGAAGTTTTGAAGTAAACCTTAAATTAAAATATTTTATGTTAAGCGTAATACATTTGTTTTTAATTGGCAAAGATGTACAATGCATGTTCTAAGAATCACTAAATTCTTAGCACTTAGAATCACTAAAGTCTTAGCACTGAAAGTTCAATTGCCCCCTTAGAAGGGGTCAAGTATTACACCTTTAAACGGCTGTTTTTCTTTGATTTCAAATGGACTAAGTGGTATTTCAACAGCTAAATGCGTGTTAAGTACATTGGTACGACACAATTCGCCCTTCTAAAAGCCTTGAGTACACACAACGCAAAAAGCAAGGGCCTCACCACGGCAATGGCTCGTTAACGATACAGGATTGGACGCAAAGCCTGTATAGCAATATTTCCATGGAGTACATGCTCTTTAGTCACTTTCGCGCGACACCGAAGACGAGCCGTGTTTTCTGGCACTTTAATATGACATAAGTACACAAAGCGATGCGACCGGTGACCACAAAGTTTAATTCGAGCGACAGTGTTTACTTCTTATACTGTTTATCAGACTAAGAAAGAGTATTTTTTTGTTTGCCTTGTCGGCGGCACAACTATACCAATAAACCGTTAAATTTTAACCTATTTTTGAAAACACCTTTAATAGGGTAAAGATGACCATTATTCCTCATAAAAGATCTAATAAAAAGTGCAGTGCCCATAAAAAAACTGAATTGAAAAAATATTTATTTTAAGATTTAATAGTTTGGCCACATTTAACAGTTTTTCTTCCATGTTTTTTGATACTGCAATATTTTAACAAACGCTTTTATCTGTAGCCGCATTGGTTCGTGTTCAAAGTCAGAACATCGTGAGAGTGAAAAACAATCAACGGGGAAGACGTTCTCCAGATGCCGCCAAGCACATGACAATCACTCGATCCAATTTAATAAACAGCGAATTTGAAGGTATATGGTTTACGTAGTTTACTTAAGGAGCAAAAAGCCAAACTAAATTTTTTTACAAGTAATTTTAGTGAACTTTTTGCATAAAGTTTAGTTGTGCATAATTCTAAAATTAAATTTAGTTTAAAAATTTAATTTACCTCTATGGCGTATATTAACAATGTGTTAGGAAACTAAATTTCAGCGAAATCATTCTAACAGAATAATGTTATACTTCTTAGATGACGGAGTTATTGTCCCGACTGCTCCCACGCGTGAAGTTATAATTGATGACGCAAGAAAGACGGAGGGGGACTTCAAGCGCTACCGTATCAAAGTACATAAGGTAAATGAATCACGTGTATTGTGTTTGTCCCTACAGTATAAGCTGACTATTTCGGTTCGCTGGGTTTGACAGAAATCACTAGGAAACAGGTGTGTAAATTCGCGACATATCAAAATACAGACTAAATTTGGAAATACGAAAGCTTCATTTTTTAACCATAAAAACAGTGTATAGAACGGCATTTACACCGCACGTTGAAGAATGGCGCATAAACCACCAGGAATTCTGCTTTTCACGTCACTATTTCCGAATATTTTATTGAAACCGATTATTAGTAGTAGCCAATGAACGAAAGAATTTTCTATTGTAAAAAAATACTGCGTTGGTATGGCGACCACAACGTAATGTAATTGTCGCTGAATCCAGTTAAAAATACACGTTGTGTCAGATGGTAACTCGCAATTATGCGAGAGGAAAGGTTTCCGTTTGGGCGAAAGAAGACTAATCCCATACAAGTTAGACTTCTTAAAGAAAAACAAGTCCGATAATTTTTTATCACGTAACGAAGATAATATTGCATCAACGTGTAAAAGTTAAGTTTCATTAAAATGATTATCTTTTGGAAGGGGGGTAAAAAGGTGGTCTCCATTCTAAATGATGTTATTGTACCTGCAATCCCGTGTAATTAAATGGCTCGTTTACACCAAATAATGTATTTAGCAAGTATATGTCGATAATGGTACACAACATTACCTTTATCTAACGTTTAACGATTGCTATTGGCGTTATCTTCTTACTGTCCGAGTGTTTAATATTTAATGAACGTAATATTCAATATCTTTATATTTATCTCCTCACCACACGAATTTAATAATTTATATTGTTTGTACAGATTTTCAAAGGATTTAAATTGGGGAGCGATAAAGACAAATCCTATATCTACTCGGCTATCCACGAAGCTATGTGCGGCAAGAAATTGACAAGCAGAAAAACATATCTCATAATAGGTAAATGGCCTTTATCACGTAATAGTTGATATGGTAACTACACCATCTGTTTACCAAAAGTAAAAGAGTGATTTGGCCGCCAAATCGCCATAAAACAATTGTTTATATTAAACCGATGATAATCCAACATTTTTAAAAGTTGATTGCTTTTTGGCCGACAAAAGAGGCTTGCCGGCCTTACTGGGATAAAACAAGTGTTTATTTTCAATATTGATAACCCCATACTAACTCTAAAAGAAGGCTTTGTTGCCAAAAGAAAAATGGTACAATCAGTTTGGAACGTAAAATATTGCAACACAATATGGCGCGAATGTAACTTTGCATGAAAAATATTCTACTTGTTTTAAAATATATGTATACATAAACAAGCTACTGTGTAAACTTTGTTTGGATAGGGTTTACTGAATTTGTGTATGTTAGTACATGCTTTAAAACAAATTTGTAAACTACCTAATCTAATTTTGCGGCGAAAAAGTACAGGAGCTTATGAGCAAAAACCAACTCTCAAAAACGAATTTCAAAGACTTTAATTTAGACAGAATGGAAATAACCGGATTTTTTGGTTGGGTATATCAATCACCATAAAAGTAATGCGTCATTATGCACAAGCTGTCCGGGCCAATTAGTAACGAGGCGAGTCCATACGAGACAAACAAGTCAGCATTAACTTCATAAATGCCCTTTGTAATTATGTTCTTTGATGTGCAATAATAAATAGCTGCATTAAATCTTCGCTGAAGAACGATTGCCCTTTACCACGCGCTAACATATTTATTTTAATTTTTACCAAGGCACCTTGTATTTTTAAATACCAGTTAAATTAGCGTTTTCAAATTCAGTTGTTCATCAGAACGTTTATGCCATAAGCAATTCGATGGTAAAAAACACAAGAAAAATTTGATTCCCTTTAAAAAACAATTTTTGGTGTGGTTAAGACAACATTTCCACTTATTTTATTTAACAACTGATTTTCAGGTTTGGTGACCAACGGGAGACTTACAGTTAGTCTCTGCGACCACGTAATAGATTGGAAGACTTTGCCAAAAAGTCAGAGGAGAAATATCAAGAAAAACATGAAATCTGCAACAACTGGTTGCGAGCATGGATGCAGGGTCACTTCCTGTCCATGGGGAACTTGTGAGACGGAGGTAAATATTTGTCTGATATTTCTAAGACGCCTTGTGTTTATAACCTATAAAATCAACTTTCTAAAAAAAATGCAAAACGGTACCTTTTGCAAACTAAAATACATTCTCCTGCTACATCAATTAAAAAGCTGCTTATTGGTTCCGTACAGCTGCAGTTCTATTTTCATAATCAACTACAATCGGTCTTTTTGCAACAACGAGTTTGACAGATAATCAATAAATCTATCCACAGACGCGCAAAGAATGTGCGTGGACGAGCGAACTGGAGCAGAAATTCGCGAGTCGCTACCACAAGGCGAACTTCATGTGTGTCGCTAACAAACGAGGCGACTGCTCCTGGAACGTGGGAGCAATGAAGAAACAAACAAAGAGAAAGAGAAGACGACGTCACAATCACCGAGGCAACAGACATCACCCTTTGCCTTAATCATCAGAACATCAAAATCACGTTATATGATCATAAAAATCATATATAAACCGGGGTTCGGTCGCGTATTTTGTGGTAGACCTTACCAACCACGCATTGTGATGTTATATGTAAAGCCTGGCAAAATACAGCCAACCGTAACTGTCGCAGTGGCAACATTGCTGGAAGATCCAAATCTTCATCAAACTTTGATCGTGTACATAAAGTGCTTCTTTCCTTCAACCAAGGTGCTTATATTTGTATTCTGCTTTTTGGTCGTCCTTTTTGCGCAATTTTGTTATTTTATTGCGTGTGTGACTTTACATGAGTCTAAGGTTAGTTTAAAATGCAACGCCTGCCCATGGCACCATTAATTACCAAGTATTTCGTAATAAGCGATTGCTTATTTTTTAACATACTGTGTAGTACGCTGGTCGTATTTTAAGCTTATTAGCATACGCCATCTTTAATTTGCGTTTGTTGTGATTTATTTGAATAAACACCTACAACAATGACCTTTTAGCCTTTCGTTCAAACGCTTTTTCGCGTGGAAAAAAAGAGTGAAAGAGGATGTATATAAGGAGGGAACTATGCAAAATGAAGATTAGTGCGTTGGGGTTAATTCTTGGATTAAGATTACTGTTGGGGTCAAGTATAGTATTTACTATACTCTTACTTAAGGGAGCAATTTCCCTCATTTAATCTTTCCCTCTTTTTATCGCTCCCAGCGTCCAGGCGCGGCTACATTACCGCGAGGAAGAAGCACAATCGAGGGATTGGAATTGGCGTGTTTAGTTTTATTAACGATTGGTCGCTACACACAATGCGTGGGACGTTAAATTAAGCATTTCTAAGGCTAACCCTGAACTTCATTTGTCTTTAGTTACCGGATCTGTTTGCTGCGTGTCAGGTTGATTCAATATTATAAAGGGGAGATTTATTACAAAAAAGATTTATACACGAGTTGTCGAGTGGGCGTTTGAACTTTGATTAGGTTTAGTTCATCTAAGACCAACCAGCATAGCCGGGCCTGGGCCTACATGGCCTTATATGGACAACCTCTTGGCTACAGCTGTGCAACGGTGAAGTTTATCCAACTATATTACTACCGTACATATCCCACAGTTAAATTGAAATATACTTTTTTAAATCTGGATATTAAATTGGGACGTCAAGCAATAACAAGGTGCCAGATGGGGAGATTGTATTTAAAATAAAAAATCAATTTCATTGCATATTGAATAAAATAAAATGCGGAAGCTTACTTTCAGGTGAAATTGATTTTCCTTCCAAATACGAGCTGAGAGTAATGGGGGATTCGTTTCTCTTTAACATTAGCATTTAATAAATACACGGGTGGCGTCGATTAAGACCAAAAGGCTTAAGCAGAAAATTACTAAAATCCAATACAGAGTTATACTGCAATACAAACTACTGCTTTAGGATGGGTTATACCGTTTCCTAAAACAAAGTGTATTTTTCTTTATTTCGAAAAAGCATGCTGAAGGGTCAGCACGATTACGCTTTAAACAGTCGTTGCTGTCATTAAAAGTACCGATCGTTCGAAGGGGCCAAAATTATTCAACACGATTTACACAACTGAAATGTTTTACCTATTATTCGCTGTTAAATTAAGATGACCGGGATATTGAATATAAATACAAAAGCCACGTGAACTTTATGAAGTAGGCTATTTACTATATCGACACGTTTTGGATAAAAAGTATTTATTCTTTGTGATTTTTGAAGACTCTCCTGGAACTTTAGCCTTCATGATGCGAAGGCCAAGATTGAACAGTTTGTTTGTCGAAAAGTTTCAAATAGAACCGATGGTTTAAGGCACTTTATGATCAAAGGTTAATCGCGGGTTTTTGCACGTAGGCTACTTCTCAGACACCCGAAATTATTCACCAACATTTACTGTAGTAGGTATAGAGAAGCTGTACAAATTGATTTAGTCAGTACTTGGTCGTATATTCCTTAGGTGGGAAATTATATTACAGCGGTATAAAACTTAACGGACGAACAAAGGTGTCCCTGTTTGCGATTCTATGATTTACAGGATGTTTTAGTTGAAATATATTTGATGAACATTCGATTTTGCCGGTAATTTTATAATTATTCAAAAAATTATAAAAAAGTACCTTTTTACGAAATTTGAGCGAACTTTGGCATGGTTACAGAATTTGGCAAGTTATCACTCGCGTATATGATCATAGCACGCACGAATGGGTAAGTGGCAGCCGGATATCCAACATAATTTATGCATTTGGCGCATTAATCCGGATCAGCCGATGCTTATACACAAAACTAAACTCGCGATTAAACGTACGAGGTTGTAAATATTTATCTTTCAGAATATTTGAGCTTTTATAGTTTGAAAAGCGCCTTCGTTAAATGTCATAGAGAGTGGAAACCAAAGGTATTATTAAGGTGACCCTAATTTGAAAACGTTGAATCTCTTTAGAGGTATTAATAAATGGGTTAGTGCTCTGCAAATATGTTGTATAAAGTTCCAAGTATCTGTATGTCCATATGCATTGTGGTAAGACAGATAAATACAGGTTGATGGTTTACTCAGTAACTTGTTTGCGTGAGGCATCTGCATATGGTGTCCAAGCTGAGAAGAGTTAGATCTGGTTGAACGCTGTCTATCGATTAACCAATGCAAAATTGTCCAAGTTCGGCAATGAATTATTTATCAGGCAACATGTTACAGGACTTTGCAGTCCCAAAGGATTAGCAACCTATATTTTTGGCAATTACGTTGTAGCAGGTACGTCGTAAATTTTTATATGTAATAGCCTAAATGCAAAAGTCATTAACGACGCGGTGATTTTTATTAAACAAAAATTTTTAAATAATTACTATACTCTGTTTTGATAATCATTCACGACGATTTTAGATTAAAAACAAATATTATTATTTACTATTAAAATTTTTTTATATGTTAGTCTTAAGATGTTCGTGCTATCCTAGTTTCTAAACAAGAAGCAACGTTTGAAAACGATCGATTGGTAGCCAACAGCTCTTGGGCGTCATCTAACAGCGACGTATATTTACCCGCTATAATCGCTACACGCGTTGTATTTTTAACTCCGTTATTTTACCCACACGAAATTATTTTGGTAGACACCTTTGTTACAATGATACCCTTTTTCACAAAATAATACACTTGGTGCAATTGTGAGTGAAAATAATTAAGATTTAGCAGCAACACAATTAATTATTAGGATAGGATATTTAGTTTTATCCTTGTTAATGGAAAAACGCAAGGGAAGTTATCACACAGGCAATCATCATATTACCTAGGGCCTAGTGGCCATTAGGTTACTATTGTAGCGGTTATGTTTTATTGAAATGTTCTTCCAGTTTAGTACAACCAATTAATCCATTGGCTACAACGGACTTAGCTCAGTCTATAAGAGTGGCAACTAAATAATTGTTAAAATAAAACCAACCACTTTCTGAAGCTAGTAATTTAATAAATCAATTTATACAACATCAACCTTTCAATCAAATATACATTTCACTGCAAGAACTTGCAACCCGACGTAGGCATAAGTGACATGAGAACATAATTACTCCAACACACACGTATTTCCATCACAGGTGATCGTAAATAATTTGATTAATGTGGATTTCCCTACCTACAAGGGTAAAAATGTTATATTCATTCTACCATCCATATACTTTTTTGTATTTTTGTAGCTTGTTTTCATTCCCTTGACGCACAGGGAAAAAATAAGCATTCAAAATAAGCCAAATGTTAAGAACAGTGTATATTCAAAACAGTGTTAATAGGATTAATTATAAATGACATATAATGACTATAAATGATTATAATGAAAAGTTCTGAAAGTTAAAAATAAATTGTGTTTGTGTGACAAATAAATTTTTAAACTAAAAATTCCATGTATATCAAACTAGTGTAAAATGATTTTCATAAACCAAAATATACCACCATATATATACCCAATACCCAAAATTAAGTTATTAAATACAGAGACATTATCCATGTAGTAAGTAACTTGGTTGGAAAATGTGAACAAACTACGTTTAGATTTCCATAGACACAACAAATTACTTGGATAACACACGTATCTTATCTCGGCAGAAAGCGATTTCATCAGAAATAAGATAATCCTGCATAATAAGTGTTCATGTATTATGCATTATAGTCTATGGCGAAATGAAAGCTACTAATATGGCATACATTCTTTCAATATGAAATATAACAAGTGTTTTTAAGCCTTTAAACACCAATTCTTTCAATATCTTGTGTTTTTATAAGTTTTCAATAGAAAGTAAATAAATTTTGGGCATTTTGTCATTATAATTTGAAAAAAACAGAATCGCTTGCCTTACAACTATATTGACATATCATTATTTAAAGTTCAAACGAACTTAAAGGTGTAATTCGCACACGCGGACACGTAACAGTTACGGGTTCTTTTTTAAGGAACATTCAATATTTATATACAATATAACAATGGTACATTATTGTGCATTTTTTCTGCTTTTAAAATATTTTGTGTGGGCCTGGAAAGGATTTTTCTGATAAATTCTAAGGGTAGAAGTAAAATTTTCGATGTCTCTGTATTTTAAAAATAATTTTGTTAAAAAAAAGTTGTATAAAGAAGCTGCAACATAAAACTGCAAGATCAGCATTTAAGCAACATAAAAAAATATTTTCAACTCGAATTTATATTTCGTGTCAGATTTAACTTAATCTCGCGACAGATTCGTGACGGACTTTTAAATTCAAGAATAAACATGTAAATGTATTTAACTGCCGTAAGTACGACAGTATAAATAAATGATGCCATCGTTATAGCAAAGAATTGAGGAAGAAAAATAAATTATGTATACCTTAGTACCAAGATAGAAGTTTTATGATGTGTTCAATGTCGTGGTATGAAAGACAAGACTTCAAAACTAATGGAATTTTAAACAAGTTGTCAAAAACCCATTTTTTCAATTACCTTGAATTAACAAAAATAAATGACACACACTCATTCGAGCACATGGCTTTTATCATTGATTATTATATGTTAAGATTAGACCATTCCATACACAAGTAAATATCTCAGAATTCTTCTCACAATATCGGTAAATACTTAACATTTCTCCCGATGTATTCTAATGACAAATTGGAAAGAAATTTTCACATAATTTACATAAATTTGCTTCTATTTTTACCCCAAACCTCCCTTCTCAAACCACTTCCTATTTAAATACTATTGGTAGTAGAGATACTGGTAAATAAAAATTATGAACATAAAAAGATGACAAAAACAAATTGTCTTTAAATAACATTATACTAAAAATGATTAATACAAAATACAATTAACAACTGTATTTTCCAGGTAGAAAAATCCTAAAAGATATAAAATAAAAATAACAGAATAAAATCACACACTTACCATCTGTTTATGAGAAGGGTAGTAGGTCTGTTCAACTAATGGAAATTTTTCTCTGCCCAACCGTTTTTGGATGCGAATCAATTGCGAAAACTAGTAAAATCAAAATTTGGATTTTTTTGATTTTACTTTATAGCACAACCTAATAATGGGTTCAGACAATGTCCGATAAGTCCCTTGCCTAAGGACACAACCGACTAGCTAGCAACCAGTTTCGAACCCGCAACCCTTCGGCTGAGAGGCAACACACTTAACCAAAAGACCAATTTAAAAAAAATGTTCCCGTTAAATAATGCAGAATAGGCCAACATAATTTTATTAAAAATAGCCGTTGATTAAGACATAGCAAAAACTCAAAAAAAAGGAAAAATGATTTTTATGTTTTAACTTATTATAAAATGTAAAAATTGTTATTAGATACCTATCATACTACTTTCCTTACAGGTAAATTAGTGCATGTCAAAGATTTTAAGATATTGATTTCACGATCAAAGCTACAGATTGATTGAAAATCCCAACAGAATTCAATGCATTTTTAATTTACTCAATTAGAGCTGGTAATCGATTAAAGGGTGTTTCAAATTTTTGAGGAATTTTTAATCTTTCATTTAGTTATTTTCTTTAATTATGTTAGGAAGATATGTGAGACCGTAAATACTATTATTAAAAAAGAAACAGGAAAATATGGAACAACACGTCATTCATTTAAAACGTCAACAGAAAAATATAATATCAAATTAATGTCACAAGTGACAACTGAACATCATTATTTGTGCATTCCAAACAGGTTTACCTACACAAATTAAAATTTAATATCATATCTGAATTTAATTTTTAATTAAATTCAAGATTTTAATATGGTATTTGAATTCATTTTAAATTTTTATGGCAAATTTAACAAGTGTCATTTTTCATTGGTCAAATTTTATTAAAATAATTGGTGAATTTGTGAATTTTTTTTACATATTTGTTTATTTAATTGTACATTTGAGTTGGTTTCTTTAGTTTATTGAATTCATAAGAATCATTTATTAAACTGATCAATGTGATTTATTTAGTGTACTCAATATAATCTTTAATACAGAATTTGTTTTGTGACTTTGCATTTCAAACATTATCATTAATTGAATATTAATGTAGTCTTTATTTTGTAAGGTTAGAAATGGATTACAATTGGATTTATCCAATACATAGAAACAAATTAAAACTTGAATATCCTATATATTGTATACGCAAGGATAGGATCATTGATATTCATGTTTTATCCCCATAAATCGAAAAAGGCAAGGCACATTATTAAAAGAGTAATCATTAGAAAATTCTGCAGATATGTAAGGAAAGGTTCTAAAATGAGAAACACTTCAATAACATTGCTTTTATTGTTGAGTTACTGGAGATATTGCTGTAAGTTATGAATGATTATCTTTTAATTTAGTAATACCCATTATTCTAAGGGGTTCAGGCAATGTCAGCGAAGTGATTTTCCAAAAGACATGACTGACTAGCTACAAACTAAAAAAAGGGTAAATTAAACAAAAGTATTTAAAATATTTAAATGTGTAAGAAAGTACAAATGTGAAAATTCACCGTCCAGGGTTTGTCCATGAAGTTGAATTGAGAATGAAGTGAATTAACTGAGGGAACGCCCCCGTATTTTAGTCCGATGATCAGATTTTTAAAATCCTCCCCTTGAGCCATGGAACGTGGTGTCTGGCGCACAAGAAGAAAGTCAGGTTTAAATGACCTGAAAGGATAAGGAGGTGTAAGTTTGGTTAATACAGACAACGTGTAATTGTCACAGCTGTATATATATATATATATACAATCCATTTTAATAATAAATGGTAGAAAATTTTCAGGTGTTAAGGTGGTTCTACTACCGAATACAGAATATTTATTTTACTGCCACAGACTGAGAAGTTTGGCCCATTTTATTACTAGGATACGATCTGTTTGATCCATGGGGTGAATTGAAAACAGCAAGAGGCATTATCACAATATCACATTATCATAAACATCATGGAGATTCCAGGAGTGTTCAGATAATAATTTGCAGTTTTAGGAGAGTAATCTTTAACTTGGCTAGAACAGACTTTATAAATTTGTTCAAATACAAGCAGCACAAATTTGTTTATATTTTCTTTACTTATGCAAACTGCACAAGTAATTAATTATTGCAGAGAAACTTACCTGACAATTTTATTTCCATTTCTATAGCAGTTGATATCCACTGTCACTCCATTCACACTGTGACCAGACAAGCTCAGCTCACTGAATTCTGCCTGCCCGAGAATATACTATTAGAATTAATGAAATTTTTCTATTAACCAAGCCCTATTTTATATTTTTAATAACCATGTCCCTATTAAATAACAGTGAATATTTGTTTTGTACTAAGCCCTGTTTAACAAAATAACAGTGAATATTAATATGCAAGTCAACAGCAGGTTCAGACAATATATTGGTAGCTGGGCAAATAAAGACCCTGTTAATCACCACACTTCTATGTATTAAAAGCCAAGGTGTATTTTGTGTAAACTAATGCAGTCTGTTATTAACATACTGTTACCCATGCATTACACAGCCATGCATAAAAATAGAGCTCAGGATGTGCATAAAAGTAGTGAGGGTGAGATTAAAACCAGAACATATCTGGTCTTAATCGGCATTCTTAACCACTAAATCATGTGCACTGAGAACTAGTAACACCCATTATCAATCTATGGACAGATGAGTAAGCATGGAATAACATGACACATTTAAAATTATAAAATAAATTTTGATGTCATACCTGCTCGACTTTAAGTGAGAAATCATGGATTTTTCTTCCCTTAAAATACTTTGACCTGAAACATATTTGTTTGGTAAACATAAAGTGTATATTAGGTGTGGATTAACATTTATTAGATTGCAAATGTTATGTCATTCTGTCAAATGTCTATGTTTAGTACCACTACCCCACTTTCAAATAGAGCACGGAATGGTAACTATACCCCAGTTTTAGAATTGTTTAAACATGCAGGATCAATAGAAATGCATGTATTATGCCAAGGTATGCATACATATAGTTTGCTAAGATAAAGTGAAAAGCACTTTAGCCGATTGTTAAGTGTTTTTGTTAATCCCTTTTGTGGGGGGAGTTTTGTTTATAAACACTTTGATTGAAGTAAATTGGGAATGAATATTTTAAAAGTTTCATTCAGTGTCTAAAGCTTGGTGGACCACTTTATTTAAGCATTACGATAAGCGTCAAACAACTGGACTATAATTTCGGTTTCAGGAAGTGATCTACAATAACCAACCGATACCGTTTGGGCTGACATTATAAGAACATCTTTATATAAACAAATCAATTAAGCTAAACACACAAAGGAAATTACACATTACCAGTCCGTGTGTGGCTCATCAACCACGAGAATCGTCTTTGCCCGATCGCTTGCTTCAGTCTTTAATACCGCGAGGGGATTTCCCGACGCTAGAGATGCGAAAAACCCTCCAGTGCTGCCAACAGTTTGACCTGAATCCAAATAAGTATTTCCGGGAGGTTATTGATCGGTCAAAATACGTCTTGGCAAAAGACATAGATCTATATTTGAATTCAGGTCATTCTTTCAAGATGACTGATGTGGAGTCCCTTGGCAATAAATAAATTATTAATCACATTTAAGCATGAAACATAAGGGAATTGATAAGCTACAAGCTTTTCCGATTAACCTGCTTGGTAAAATTAACTTAGAAGGTAATTGCACAGGGGGTTGTGTATGGCTCACGTAGCCTGTTTTGAAAATCGTGACTTAAAACCCAGCATAGGTTAATGAATGACGCGGATACACAGGTTGCCACAGAAATACTATCTGTCATCTATGCAAAAGTTTTAACAACCTAGAGTGTAATCCACGGGTATTTTGAATAAGAAAATTTGATAGGAGGTAGGAAAAATAACATAACTTTAGGCTGTATGATAAAGCTTGTGCAAATTACAGGCGGACGTAATTTACTGATATGTGAGTCTAAAATCTGTCAACGCTGAAACCGCATAAGAAAACAAATCCATTTATTGAATTCATTCATTATGCGTATAAATATTTCATTTGTGGGCCTAAGTCTAATTAAACAATATGGGTCTAATTCGCTCAGTAACAAGTTCGCCTGCCGGCCGAAAGGTTGGGTGTATGAGACAAACTATATTGTCCATTCAAAATCATAACGGGTTACGCAACTAACCCTAAGACAAACGGTTGTAGTCGGTTGGGTTCTTAGACAAGGCAATTACCAGAAATTTTTTCTAACCCAACAGATTAATGGGTTTTACCAAATTGAAGGAACGTGTAAATAATACACAACACACTGCAATATCTTCGGTAACCCTACGGTGATCGGCACGTGGTAATTGGACGATTGCCGTGCGTTTACCCCCCATTCACGGGAATAAACTTGAATGTCCTATTCTATCCTGTTCATTGGACAAATAAATGAAGTTAGTAAAGAAAAACATAGACAAAATAAATGAAGTTAATGACCCACACAAGAATCATGTGTCCAAAACCTGACCAGCCCGACTGCTTTAATTTACTGTATAAAATCCCAATAAATGAGGACTGCATAAAATTCTAATAAATTACCGACTATTTGCATAAAATCATAACAAATTAGGAGCCTTATGCAACTTCAGGAATAAAATTCGGGAATATAAATGAGAAATTAATTTTTTCCAATAAACAACTTACCACTCTGTGGAATTGTGTTTGACCTATTTGGGTGTTGCGGGTGGTTACCCTGTTGAGGGGGGTGTGGCGTCCGGGTGGGCGTGTTTCTTGCTGATGCCGATGCAGTGATGTCATCCTCGTTTTCCATGTACCCGTTCGGCAAGTTCGAATTAAAATTGGTGTCGGAAAATCGACGCTTCAGAAAGTTCATAGCGTTTTGCATGGACGACATTATTTTATTTTAATAAAAATAAAAAAAACAAGCCACACAAATCTGCAAAAAAAAGTATTGCTTGACTACACTAAACATGGCAAATTTAATAAAATTTCTAAGTAAACACGGTAGAATTAAAAGGTGGGTTATTAGAAATTAAATTATGATGGCGCGTAAATGTAAAAAATTTGGATTAGTGTTTCCCTTTTACAAATCTTGCTATCCAAAAATGTAAATCCAGCAGGTCTATATGACACAAAAATCAGTACAGCATTATTTAAACTTTGACCATTAAGGTAGATTTTTTTAAGAATCTCTGAATATGATATATATCTGAAGTTAAAAATAATGTTTTTTTTTATTTACCATTTTGAATTCTTGTTCTGTTGAGCAAAAAAGGAAAAATTAAATAAATTAGTATATATATTTTTTTTTTCAGTTTCAACAGTAATAGCGCGGAAATACGCAAGTTTAGGGCAAATCCTGTTATTTGTTGTGCGAGAGAACGCTAATTTGACTCATTGTATTAGAAACAAATATATCCAGCTGAGGTCTGGGTTTGAAAAAGAACTAATTTAGATTTTCAGTGCAAAGTTCTCATAAAGGGCTAAAGGCAATGATATATAGGCCTATATCACACAAGCTGTTTTATTCACCTTTATTTTCTACAAAATGTATGTCTCATTTGGCTATTATGTGGTATATTGGGTCTTCACATTAACTTGCCAAGCCCAGGGGAAGGCATATTGATTGGCCAGGAAAATTGCAATTAAAGCTTAATCAACAATAATCGAAAAAGTTAAGTATGAGTTCTTATTCAGAATTCAAATAAGAAAAAAAATTAGCCTAATTGTATGCTAAAAATCATATTGTTTATATTAACGTTTCGGCTGTTACTACAATCAACAATGAAAATATATGTCTTTCTTCAGAATCGATTAAACAATCAGTCATTTTATATCGTAGCAACCACCCGCATTAGGTTGCAGACAATCTCAAGAAGAATTTACCGAGTAATAATCACAAGCCATTAGCGAGTACTTATCAAGATCAGGGCTATCTGTTAAACACTCATGAGCAATAAATACAATATGTACGGCTCACATAGTATAACAAAAACACACTTTAATCTGACTGTGCAATCGTTTCCATCGTGTAAAGATAAAAATAACCTTTATATATGCTAATCTAATTTTCTGCTTTGTAATGGGTTTAAAGGTCTTCTTACAACCTCCTGTAATTATATATTTATATATGCATTATGCATGTGAACCTTAAGATAAAACCAAGTGGTAACGGTGCACTGCTGAATTGGTTTAGCTTTAAAATATTACAATCCAAGAAACCGTTAATATTATTTGACTATTTGGAAAACTGAATGAAACTAACATTACCATAGACTAAATTGAAAACTATGCAGATTTTTTATTAACCGACACCACGTTTCTAAAGTCATATTAGAAGAATTGAAACTATTTTCACTTTTTTTATTTAAAGGAACCAAACGGTTTATGCGAGCAAGTCAAATATAGATAGCCACTGTACAAAACGGGACTACCGATAAATCTAATATCCATTGGTTGGAAGCTAGATAAAAAAATGTCTTAATAAAAAATATTTTTTATTTAAATCTGATATACAACTTCAATTAGACAACATGATTTATATGCTATTACTTGAAATGCACTATGGTTGTCATTCAGTACACAACGCCGCGGATACTGGCTCACAATACGAATTAACCGTCAGTAACACAGTTTTCTAATTCTGGTTGTATCTGTAAATTATAATAAACTATAGAATAGGCTATACGACAACCTAACATGGAGATCTACCTAGAATCGTTTACCATTAGCTAATTGCCGGGCCCTGGTATCTAGGTTTAGCTCCTGCGGGAATGCCGAAACAATCGATCGACATTTGGTACACTTCATTCTGATAGGCGTGTCTTGCGAACATATGGACACAACAGAGCTTGTATACACAGTACACAAAAAAAGCATCCGTGATTTAAATCAAGAATTTTTTTAAATACCGTCATCGACAAAGCACTGTTTCAATATTTTTTTTCTCGGCTAGAGTTGACAGGTGCACTTTGCACTGATCCGTTGATATCTACGCCGATTTGGCTAAATAGTGTTACTCAGCGTGATTATGCCTAAAAAATATTTCTTAGAATTAATTTCGATTCTTCCCTATATATGGTTGCACCTTGACAATTTACATCACTGCTGCTGCTGCTGCTATTTTTCTATATTATTATTTGTTATTTCCTTATTACTATAACTGATGCCAACTTGCGTGTAATATAGAAATGAGAAAACAAGCATACATATTGAATAACCTTTTAACCTTGTTACTTAAATAACATTTTCATTCTGGCTACCTACCTGGAAGCAGTTGCATAAGTTTGGTTAATACCAAATACCTTATACGAATGCCAGCTTATAAATAATTCACATACGACCGGTAAGAACAGAGGGTAACGGTAAATTTATTTCACAGTGAGTGGTCAAGTCAGATATAAGGGTTTAACTTAGAATTGTGCTTTCTATATTTCAAAGCATTTTCACTTCTTTCGGTGATTACTTATTGTAGACTTTTCATATAGTTCTCACCTCTTTATTACATTAAGAGCAATTATAGGCAATGAAAGCTTACAAAAAATCTGGTGCAAATAAAACAACAATAAAATGTTAAATCATACAAACCGCCTTTTTCTGTCACATACACAGTATGCCGAGAGACCTATACTTAGGCGTCAAACTGTAAGCCAGTATCTCATATCTGCCTGCCGCCTATTTCTTTAACAGATTCGGTCTGTTACACTTAAAAGACGTTTTGTACTTCCAAGCCTTAAAGCTCCCTAAAACAAATCGATATTGATTGCCAGTGGTCATAAAATTATTATTAATATGACAAAATGCGCATTGATCATACCTTATGTAGGGGAAATAAATATGCGTTGGATGCAGCCTACTACAAGCATATCGTTTTGTACACCAAAAATAAAGGTACAATACTATCAATTTTTTTACAGTTTTCAATCTTAGCCGAATTAAATATTCAAGTGTTAAAATCTTTACGACTACTCAACCGATTTATTTAAAACAAAGGCCAATTATATTATATATATATTTTAGTATTTTTGAAGGAAAACTTTTTTTAACCGAAAATTATATTTCAATGAAATTGTTGTCAATCAAGTTTTTCAGACTGCTTATTAGTAGCCTACAGGGTAGGATAGGCTATTATGTTTTTTTCTCTCGTGAAAGGCAAAAGGGAGTTAACACACGGGCAATTGTCGACAGATGAACTTGCGCCCACCGTCAGTTTACCGAAGCTATTGTAATGTGTTATACGTTCTTTCAAATTGTTAGAACCCAACATTCCACTAGATTCAGGCAATGACCGTTGAATGTCTTGCTCAAGGTCACAACAGATTGGCAAGACTAGTTCAGAACCAGACTACCCTTCGGCTACAAGGCGACCCACAAATTTACCAGTGGCATTTTTACAACAGGAACTCTACCAAATATTATTTAAATATAACTTAAAGCATGGAATTTGTGGCACCTCTAATATAATATACATTTGTTTTAATTTATGTCTAAAATATTTTATACTTTAAACGTCGTTGTTTTGCGTTTGATGTTTTTCTCACGTGTTTTATTACTTTTTACGTAATTATCACCTTGTACGGGCCTTTGTAATTTTGCCGATTAAATCATTAACATAGTTTTTTT
>CH003210.1:0-19038 GCA_000149265.1 Ciona savignyi
CTGCTGGGCTATGGAAGTTTGCTGGGTATGGAAGTTTGCTGGGTATGGGAGTTTGCTGGGTATGGAAGTTTGCTGGGTATGGAAGTTAGTTGAGCTTCTGTTCTTAATTTTATTACGGAAATGGTCCTGGAATCGTTTTTGGTAGGTATGGCAATGAGTTTCTATCTATGCTTCTGTTTGTATTGGGGGTGCAAAGGGCTCAGGGGTTTATAACATTTGGTTAGAATTTTATGGATTTGTTCAGTTGCTACAGCTACTGTAAGTGTTAAGAAGAGGATTGATGTCTTTATCCCTGTAAATGAAAAATGCAATCTAACTGGAATCGTCACATTACCATGCGACCACTGTCTAGTTACCAGAGCTATTGTAGTTTATGGTATATAAATGAGACTTTCCTTAAGTTTTATCAGAAACCATTATACCACTAAGTTAAGCTGGTGTTTCCCTTATTTAAGGACACAGCCATCTAACCAACTGGTTTTGATGTAACACACCGGGATACTGCGTTATCAACCCAGGGTTAATGCAACTTTTAAATGACGTGTTTTAACGACTGTTTGCCCTCTTTTCCTGTTCTTGCGTTGCTATTTGATTTGTTTGCCATTTGTTTTAATACTGGGACAAATATTATATAAACTAAACTAAACATACTGAATAATCACCCAGGGTTGAACATGAGAAATATATATATAATTTTCACAAATCCCAACAAACCTGTGCCCCAAACAATTCCTTCCTATGAACATCGTTCTCACAGAGTCGCGACAATATGTAGAGGATGTCACACTGGAGTTCAATATCGATTGCGTCATCACAATCTTGTGGGAAGAAGTTTTCAAGAACATCTGGGATAGAATGGAACTTGGTGGATAATATATATATATAAATGTGTGTATTATATTCATGTTTATCCTCGCGAGTGAAAAAACCAAGAGGTGTAATGCATGGGCAATCGTCAGTTTACCTCGCGTCCATTGTCGGGTTACCGGAGCTTTTGCAGTGTGTGATTTAGACGTTCCTTCTGTTAATTTGGTAGAACCAATTATTCGGCGGGTTAAGGCAATGTTCGTTAAATGCCTTGCCCAAAACACAGCCGACTAGCTAGCGACCAGTTTTGTTCCTTTAACCCTTTGACTGAAAGGTAACACACTGATCCACAGACTAATCGGTCGGACATTATAGATAAAAAGTGTGTGTTAGAAAATGTATTTTTGTCAATGTCTCCTTATCAGAGAATTATCATGGTTAACAACCATAAGCCTATTTTCCCTGTTATAAATGTGTGTATTTACAGAATGTTTCAACGACCATAGTTTTGTCATGTTCTGTTTCTTCTATTACATATCCTATCCAATACAAAATGGTAACTAAAGCTGCACTAAAAACTAATATGAGATAATTTGATAGAAAACAGCCGTCTCTTTGTCCTATAGCAGGAATATATCATTTTGTAAATATGAGGGAGACCTTAAGTTTATCAAGTTCTTGCTTCAATTCTCTAATTAGCAAATATCATCCACACAAATTAGATCAGACATAGGCTTATACGGCTTACAGGCCGGGTATGGCCAATAAAGGGATTTTGATCGACCCACAGACTGTATCTAACCATACCCTATAATAAGATATTGAAAACTATTCATGTAATAATCCGGCCCACCAAGAACTTCATTTTCCCAACATATGCCCGCCGACTAGAGAAGTTACCCACCACTGAATTAGATTAATGGGTTGTCCCACAACTAAAGGAATGCCTCAATCATCAACATTCTCACCTAAGAGTTGGTTCATTATTCCCTGATCACACAAGTCCCGTGATGGTAGCTCATTGGGACAGGACACCACCGAGTGAAGAAGACGAAGACACTGCCGCATCTGAGCTTTCTTGTTCCCACGACCACCGGATCCGTGGAAGGAGTTGCCGTGTCCCGCGAATGGCTCCTGTGGATCCAGGGGAAGGATATGTTAAGTGGAATAGGATGGTGTTGTTTATACTGGGGAATGGGAAAACCATGGGGGTTCACACACAGACAATCGTCAGATTATCTCGCGCCCACCGTCGGGTTACCGGAGGTGTTGCAGTGTGTTGTGTATGGTTGGCATGTTTCTTTAATGTAGTACTACCATTAATCTAATGGTTTTTCAGTTAAGCACGTTGCCTAAGGACTTACAATCCAGTGGATTCAAATAACTTGCTCAAAAGTAATATTAAACAATAAAAACAATATTGAATATGAAAAGCCTTTTTGAACATGATGATATCTCATCATGGGTGGGATAATAACGAATTATAGACAAAACTCATCAGATTAACCTGTGTCCGTGGTCGGGTTATTAACGCTGCTACTGTGGACACAGGTTATTCTGATGAGTTCTGGTTATAATTCTCATCATCCCACCCCTTACGATAATCAACATGTCCGAAAGAGGCAACAACAGAATCATAATAGCTTGATACCTTTCCCAAAACATCCCGACTGTGGGCAAGAGGGGATAAGCACCATGATAGACATCTAAGAACACACAACTGACTAGTTATGGGTCCCATTTGGAAAAATGGGACACATATTGTTTTTGTCCGTTTTTTTTTTTTCTTTTTTTTTCTTTTTTTTTTTCGTCAAACGCTTGACAGGCATGGCTTGTGGCAACAACATCTATTAAATGGGGTAATGAAATAGCAAAACAACTTTGTCATTTATTAGACAACATGGTCTAGATGTGCATAGACCAAAATTTTGGGGCAAATACCCAGGGGAATTCCCCTGGGAGGTGAAAAACCAAAACGGTATCTTTTTTTAAAAAATTCCCTTTTTTAGGCATAGCACTTGAACGACTACTCCAATTTCAATTAGATTTGGTAAACTGTAAGTGCATTAGCCACTGATATACCACTTAAAAGAATTTAAAAAGTTACCCAGGGAAATACCCTAAAAATAAGATTTTGTTTTCAAATCATGATTGTGACAGGCATGGGTTGTACCACCGACATCTATCAGAAGGAGTAATGGAATTGCAGTAAAACTTTGTCATTTGTTAGACAACATGGCCTAGATTTGAAAAAACTAAAATTTTGGGTAATATATCCAGGGGAATTTCCCTGAGACGTTAAAAACCAAAACAATATTTTTTTCTAAAAAAATGAGCTTTTTTGCGCATAGCTCTTGAACTGTAAATCCAGTTTGAATCAGATTTGACAAAATGTAAGTGCATTGTTAACTGATTTAACACTTAAAAGAAATAAAAAAATTACCTAGGGAAATACCCTAAAAATAAGCTTTTGTTGTCAAATCATGATTGTGACAGGCATGTCATGTCGCCCTGACATCTACAAGAAGAAAAAATGTATGCTCAATCCAACTTTTTTATTTGTTAGACAACATGGCCTAGATATGCAGAAACCAAAATTTTGGGTAATATATCTAGGGGAATCCCCTCAGACGTTAATAACCAAAACGGTATTTTTTTCTAAAAAAATAGCTTTTTTGCGCATATCGCTTAAACGGCAGCTCCAATTTGAATCAGATTTGGTAAAATGTTAGACATTTAAACACTCTGTTCCAATTAAAAAAAACTCATTTATTAGGGTATTTCCTTTAAAAACGCAGATATTTTCCTGAAGTATGATTGTGACAGGCATGCCATATCGTACAAACATCTTCAACAAGGAGTCGACAAATCAGACAAGGAATTGACTAATCAGAATAAAACATTAAGAATTGTTATACAACATAACCCACATAGGTAAAAACAGAAACGTACGTACTAAACCCAGTAGAAACTTATCTAATAAACCCAGTAATTCCCTGAAACCACAAAAAACGCTTAAAAGAAAGCTTTTATTTGAAACATTTGTGGTGAAATGTTCGTAAATCTAACACGATTGTTCTTTTTTTATCTACACATGGAGAAGAAGTTTAGTTTGATAACTATGGGACCCATGCGTTTATGCTTGCAGAAACAAACTACATACTCAGTGTATAAAATACAAAATGTGGTTAGGGACCCTGTATAGCATGAATATATGGCATACAACATGTGTTTTACAAATGGTGGTGGTTAAACACGTGGTTGACACTCTCTAGTTAGTGACTGGTTTTAATCCTACAACCTTTAATCCATTGGGTTTAAATAGATATCTCAAGAGTAATATTGAACAATAAAAACAATATCGAATAATAAAAAAGGGTTTGGGAAAGGGTAATCTCTTAAGATCAACCTGGACATGAGAGGATAAACTTCATGTCCTAATACACAACATTGGGATTATCATACCTTCCCCAGACACCACTCCAGTAGTAAAAGAACGCGCGTGTTCCCCTGGCACATCATGTAGTCATCCATGAGAAGCACTGACAACTTGTTGAGCGCCGACATCGCGTGGAGTTGTAACTCCTCAAACTGCGCGGATGACCAGTCTCGCGCACGGGACTTCCCCTCGTCTGATTTAACGTAGTGGAACAAAGAGAGCAAAGCTTTGCCGTCCGATAAAATCTGGAAAATTTGAATTTTTGTTGATTGTTTTTAATAATGGATTGATTTCTTTTTGTGTTGTTGACAGTATAGACTTTGTAGACCTTATAAATATTTCAAGTGGAAAGCATAACAAGTAATAGAGTTGTTTTTACATTAATAGGGGTCAGAGGTCTTAAATTTGTAGATTTTTAAAGGGCCTCATTACATTTTGGAAATTGTGCCAAGGACTGCATAACCTTTTCGCTCTATTTTATAATTCATACTTATTATAAAGAGGAGACTAATCTGTTCATACCATGTGAAATTTTACTCATAAACTAATTTTCTCTAAATTGTCTGTTTAAATAACTGCTTCCATGTTGAAAGGTTTGAAATATGTATTAAAATTAGATAAAACCCTTACATAATACTATGATTATTGTTGGAGTGTTCCGTGAATCACAAGTTTGACATCTCTAATATAAAGCAAAGCCAACTAAAATGGTTTGTGTTTAAGAGGTTTTGATGAAATTAAAAATGGAGTGAAAATGAAGAAAAATTCAAGGAAAACATGACATGAAGTTGATTTTATTAAATTGTGTTTATTAACAAAAGCCTGTTGTAGTGCAAGGCAGTGTAGACGTGATAAGTGATCACAATATTAACCTGCAGTGCAGCTGGGTCTGTGCTCAATATCTCCAGCAAATTGATCAACATCTTCTTGAGTTCGAAATCCTCGTGGCAACGAGTGAGCTTGAGGTTCTTCAACAGTGGGTTGTAACTCTTTACTTCGGAGAATGTGGAAAATACAACAATCTGCTTCGCAAAACCTGGGGTGGTGGGTGAATGGGGTTGCTAACTGTGGGGTTTGATGCACTCCGTCTGATTAGTCTGGTGGGTAAGTGCGTCGCCTTTCATCCAAGGGTTGCAGGTTCGAAACTGATCGCTAACTAGTCGGTTATGTTCTTGGGAAAGGAACTTAACGGACATTGCCTAAACCCAGTAAAATAATGGGTTCTACCGAAATTAAATAGAGGTTTTGCAATTTATATTGACAAATTGCAACAGTTATTATAAAGCCCCCCAATAGTCACCCACAAATCAGCAATTACCCCATAGAACCCCCACCCACCTGATTCCACAATTGGTGTACTGGGGTTACGACACAACAGTGTGGTGATGACAAGCAGATCGTTACGGAGTTGTTTCTCGTAGTTCGAACATCCTGATATCATTAACTCACGGAACGCTTCCTTTAGTGCGCTGGTGGGTGATGTGGGAGGAATATGGGTAACATGGGGTGGTGAGCTAATATGTCTAAACCTGTTGTTTTTCCACAAGCGCAGGAATGGATCATCGTATTAAAATATGCATGTTAATGTAGTTTAAAAGCTTAATTTTGTTTTCAGTTCAAAAACCAGTTATGAGGTGACGGACTTGTTGTTTTCCAAAGGTACTAAAGTAAATCATCATGTGTGGGCTATGTTATAATAATATCAGAGCTTAAAGTGTTTTAAGTCATTTGAAGTAAGGTCGGTTGGCTGTGTTCCCATTAAAAGGTAATTTTTTTAAATATTAATTTTGTTTTTCTTTTCTATTAATTTCTCTTGAAGTATTGTTACAGAAGGATCATTGCAAAAAAGGATTTTTAAATATTTATCCTCGCCCAGGTTTTTTGTATAATTTGTCAACTTTGGATATGATAGTATAAACTAATGTTAAACCCTGTGGTGGGTATTTGCAGAAACATTTGGCAAAGGGTAAAGAAATACACACAATATTTACTTCACACATTCAAGATTGGAGAGTTGTTTCGACACTTCTTCACCACCGAGTTCTAGAAGATTCCAGATGATTTCCACGGAAATAAAGAGGAGATATCCAGATGGGTCTGGCGAGTTCATACCACAACATATTCTGTATGCTGCCTCGCTTTTTAACATCTTTTCACAGTTGGTGGCTGAGGGGATCGGATATTTATGTTTATTCTTGTGATAGGGAAAATGCAGGGCTTAACACACGAGCAATCGCCCGATTAAATCATGCCCACCGCCGGGTTACCGAAGCTATTGGAGTGCGCTGTATATGTTGAAGATTTGCAGACATTGCTTTTATTTAATTAAGTCTGTTTACCCATTGGGGTCAGGAAAAATTGCCTTACTCAAGGACAAAGTAAAGACGTTTCTTCAATTTTTGCAAAGTCCATTAGTCTACTTCTCTACTTTTTTTATCTACTTCTTTAGCAAAGTTTATTAAGTGTCTATTGCACAAACAAGATGACTAAGCAATGTTCGAACCTACCACACCCAGCATTACACTTTAACCACCATTTATTACCTGGTATTCAATGATAATTACATTGGTATGATAGCAGTGGACTCTATTTGTCCTACTCACGAGATGAACATGAAAGCTTCTGCAGAACTCTAAGGATCTTGAGTTGTATTTGCAGGTTGTGTTGAAAGAGAGAAAGAGACTTGACGAGGGTTTCAGCCACATCACTGCTTTCCACCATCCTGATGTTGTATGCGTGACTGGTGGGCTTCATGTTCTAGTGGGGGAGGAGTTGAGGAGGGGTTGGCTTTTATAGGGGGGGGGGCAATTGTTAAGAGGATGGGTTGGGGGTTTAGTAGGGGAGTGGGATTGTTTAGTGGGGCGAGGGGTTAGTGGAATGGAGGGGTGGTGTTGGGTTAATCTCTTCCATGGTCAATACCAGGTAATTTCTGTGCAAATTTGATGGTAGTGGACACAAGTGGGGTGAATAGGGGTAACATGGCTTGATAGGGTAAAATGAGTATCCTTGTTTAAACCCCCAGTTTTCACTTACTGCCTTCTATATTTTAAGTATATTCTTGTAATTACTATTTTTCAACAACAAAAATATACCAATTTCATTGTGTCGAATTTAGTTTGTATCATAAGGTAATGAAGTTTAAAATATTGGCAGGCATACTCTGATTCTTTATAAAGACAAATACAAGGATAGTTCACCTGGTATACATCATGTGTGGTTGGTGGGTTGCAGTAAAGTGATATCAACGCATCAGCCAATGCTGATCGCACACTCGAGTTAGGAACTCTCATCAGGTATCCCATTTGCGACACAGATTCAATCACGATTTGCGAATACGATGTTTCATCAGACATTTTCTCCGTCAAATATGGCAGCCTATTGGAAGAAATGTAGTCAGTATGTGGGAATAGCCATCACAAGAGATTTGGGGACAGTATAAACCAACCACATTCTAATGCTGTAAACCAGGCATAAGGGACATACGGCCAGAGGGCTGGGTCCGGCCCTTGGAGGGATTTAGACCAGGCCGTAGACTATATCTAACCATACCCTTTAATGTTGCCCTTGCATTAGTGAATAAATAACGGGTTTTATTGAATATTGAATTAGTGAATAAATATGTGGTTAAGATATTGAATACTTTTCATGTAATAATCCGGCCCACCAAAGACTTTATTTTCCCCCATCTGGCCACCTACAAGAGAAGTTGGCAACCCCTGATATAAACAGACCATGTTTTAATGCCGTACCATTTGATTTTGTAGATATCATTTAGAACTTGTATAGGAACAGACAACATATTTTTAGTTTTGTTGCTGGTTAAACAAAAATGAAACAAAAGTTCATTACCATTCTCAATTTGTTGTGCTTTTTACAATAAAACTAGCAGTTTCAGAATATAATGGGACAAACACATTTCCATTTTTAATTTATAAGTTTCATTCTGAACAACTTATTCTTGACAATACAATATATTCATGTTTGCTTTGGGTCTTGGGATACAATATTTAAGCTGATGCTTTGAAATCTTTAATCATTCTTATTCCACTATGGACCTGGTTCAAATCACCAAAATTATTATTCCAATCTATGTTTTTAATTGTATATTTCAGCTAATGCTTCAAAATCCTTCATTCTAATATACCGACTCCTCTATATAGCTCTGATTCAGATCATGATGTGGATTATAATTCTAATTCCAATATAGACCTTGTTCAAATCACTCTAATTCCAATACACTGCTACCTCAACAGCACTTATCAAATAAATTCAACAAACCAACACCCATGCAGCACTTACCCACATATATGAAGTAGGTTACACATCGGTTTCACATAACACATATTCTCCCCCACACGATCGGCGCAGATGTTCAATATCTTGAACACGTGAACCAGATCTCGTATTAAAAATCCATATTCATATCTGGTGGGAAATATCAATAAATTGTACAAAGAATTTTAATGAAAACATAATTTAGTGCCGTTAAGCGTGAATGTAACCTAGGACACGATAATCATATCTTATCCCCTTTGTCTTATCTTATAAAACACAAGGGGGTTATCACACCATCAGATCACCTAATGACCACCGACGGTATACTGAAGCTTTTGCAGTGTGTGGTATATGATTGATACGTTTCTTCAATTTAAGTGTCACTCATTATTCCAGGGGGTTCATCTAATTTTACCTTAGTGCTTACATAACAGACCAGCTAGTGACCAGTTTTCAATGCGACCAGTTTTAAATCTCTGTATATATTCAAGCATAATACAGTTGCAAAAAATATTGACACAGAAATCCTAAATAAAGTTAGGTGGCTCCATTAACCAGTTTTATCCACTAAATAAAGTATACAACAGTGGGTTAGATTTGAACCTACAACCTCCAGTTTACACACAATGGACACATAAAATGCTCACTTCACTGTAATACGGTTGAGTGCGTGGACATGACGTTCGAACAGTTGGCTTGAATGTTGGTCGGACAGCAACCTGACGACCCTCGTTAGTTCCACTGGCCTCAGTTTCAAACCCTGCAAGCGACAGCTGGATAGTATGCGCTACAAACTGGTGTTTATAAATATGTCACGGTAATACAATTCATAGGACAAATTAAATTTGATTCAAAACAATGAAGTAAATCTAAGTTTATTCACAGTTCCAAAATATGGAATCTAAGTGAGTAAATGCACAACTACATAATATGCAGTGCAAAACCTGATGATAGGTATAAGGTGATCTGGTGATTGTGTTGTTAGTTGTTACAACCCCTGTGTTTTTTAAATTTAATTTAAAAAATGTTATTTAGATAAAACGATGTTGCTAACACGACACTTTAACATTTTTCCATTGGATCATGAGGTTTAAATATCTTCCAACACCGGATGTCAGACCTGCGTCAACCCCGCATCATCATCAGTGATAATGAAAGCCACCACCGGTATTTGTTTGTCATCGGGGGATTTCCCTGCAGCTGAACCTGTGTGACCTCGAATGGAAGTGACAGTCGCCATGGTCTCTGAGAAGCACCAGTGAATAAGGGAAGATGGAAAGATGGGGGGCATGGGTTGTTTGGAATCATTCGTTTGACATTTAAATTAAATAATAGTTAAAAAAGACATTTTAACAAATTTTAACATTTTTAATTAAAAAAAAAAATAGAAAAGTTTGTGCCATTTTAACAAAGATCATATCATGTATTTATAAGCGACAAAATATTCTATTTGTGATGGTAAAGTTTATCTCTCAATGCATGAGCTTATATTTAATATTCATACAAATAGCGCTAGCTTAACTTCAACTACTTAAATAACCAAGAAGATTGTCCGATCATGCCATGTCTTATGTTGGGGGAATAGATTCTACTCAATATGACAATGTTCACTTCTTAGGAGTTCTGTTTATTCTGCCAATGCATTAACAAGTAAATGTTTTTACATTTATGATGATGACTAAAAAAGTCCATTAAAAGATTTTGAAGCGGTAATAAAATAACAATTGAACAAATAGTATATTCTGTGTTTAAAAGGTAACAGTGAGTAGTATTTTAAGGCTAGTGGTTAAGTTTTAAAACTGTTATCACATTCTAGAAGCGTGTTACAATGCATTACCTACCTGGGTTCTTTAGTTCAGTTTTAAACCGTTCTGTTCATATTAAGCACCAGTACAATTGATTTCCATGTACGGTACCGGTGGCCAGTTTAACACATTTTAATAAAGAAAACAAATCTGTCTGTTAATTTTAAACTGTACACATAGTAAGACAAGTTTGGTTAACTCATAAATCTAGGTATATATCCTTAATAAAATCGAATATTCGTGTGCCTCTAAATACTACAGGATCGTTTGGAGCGCTTGGATCGCTTGGATCACTTAGATTGCTATGAAAAGTAATTCTAACCCTGTGCCAAACACTAATCTTAACTCCAGAACTAACTTTAACACTAACCCTACCATTAATATCATGGCTTTTGTAATACGAAGTATAGTAAGCGAATAGCGCTCCAAGCGGTTCTGTAGTATTTAGAGGTACCGGGAAATCAAGTTTATTTTTTGGATAGAAAATAATAAATTGCTATCATAGAGTTTGTCAGATTATCTGGCGCACCATGTCAGGTTAGCAGGGATATGTTAATGTATTGTATAAGACTCCTTTAATTCTTGTTTTAGTTTAACTTATTAATGATTAATTTAACTGTTGTCATCAGTTTAAAGCGACATCTGCTAAATGGCTTAACAAAGGACAGAAACCATTAGTCAGCAGATAATTTAAATCTAATAAACTGTAATTGTGATTTAGTTTCTAATATATTCCTCACAAAGATTATGCCAATCAAAATCGAAACCGCCATTTCGGTTTTCGTCTTATTATTTTTATTTTTTAACCAAATATAGATATATTAGATACTGAAATGTATTTTATCAATTTGAGCGCCAATAATTCTGGTAATTTGATTATACATTTCAAATTGTTTCGATATTGAAAATTTGGAAAATCTCTGTAAGCTTCACTGGTACAGCTGTGCTGCTATGGCAACATGTACTAATAGAAATCAAGTTACGTAAATACATTCGAAAACTATAGGGGACGCAAAAATAGAAACTTTAGGGAGTTTGCCGATATGTTTTACCGTTTATTCTATTGCATGTAGGGTTCGGTTAAGACTGCCTACCAGCATTTGAACTTATATTGTTTGGTTTTAATTAAATTTTGTTTGCACATTATTGTTCTTTCGCCTAGGTTTGGCGGCCGCGTCCGCTATATTTATTAAATTATATCCTTTTTTTTCAATGACGTGTTTTAACGACTGTTCGTTTTGCCGTATTTTCCTGTTCCCGTGTCGTTATTATATTCGCTTGCCATTTTTAAATACTAGGGCAAAAAATGAATAAACTAAACTAAACTAAAACTAAACTAAACTAAACTACAAATTCTTTCTTTTTGCCCAAGCAATTAATAAAGGGAGAGATGGAGAATTGATTTCATTAATAGCGTAGGAATGCACAATCCAGCATAATATTTAAGTTTAGTTTGCAAATGAGTTGTTTAATTTATATTTTGTGGTCACCTCTTCAGGTAATTGGAACGTATCATATAATTGCGTCATTGGCCTATATTGCAGTTGCTTTATTGTCAGCTACACCATGTTTTTGCATTATAAAACTTTTCATTTTCTCACTAAACTAAAACATAATAACAAATATATTTGATCAAGAAGTTTATATAGTGGAGGGTTCGTGTCAGTCAAGTTTATGTCCCGGCCATGTGTGTAGATATGAGAATAAAGACCAGATATGTCCGGCAGATTCTGAGGTAACGCCCAAACAGAGCCGCGATAAAAGTTTCACGGGATTACTCAATAAAAGTGTAGACGGTCTGTAGGTTTTCGATGTACTAACGGTTGTCATAAGGCAAGCTACTAGCAATCATCACTCGAATCCAGTGGATTAATGAGTTAAACTAAAACAGAACGTCTCAAGCATACACCACACATTGCAATAATACCGCGTTTTCCCATTAAGGGAGGTAAAACATGAATATAGTCTAGGCTTATCCCACCAATTTAAACTCCGGGTGTAAGGCTTGTATTTAACTATTAGCAGATCACACAGTTTGATCAATATTTTTAATGTATCGTTGAAGAGCCCTTGATTTGGCCGTTAATTCAAAAAGTGTGTGGTATACGAATTTTAATATCAATATAAAAGGTTCTAATGGACATACGTTAAAACACGTCAGTATAAAAATTAAGAACTAAACGGATAATTCCAATTAAAATAAATGAAAATTTTAATTTCAATGACAAAGTTAGCAAATCTTTGATGAACTTTTGGTTTAAGTTACAGAACGTGGTGAAGATTTTGTAACATTGTTAAATCGTTTTAATATTATATAGTCACATACATTCATATCGGGGGCATACAGTTTTGGAAGAGTGTGTATTGACCATAAAATCCCGGGACATTTTAACTAAACGTACAAATGCAAGATTACGGCTCCTATTGTACTGTTACAAGGCTATGTGGCATTTTTTCTTGTGTTTTTTTTGCTGAACTTAATATACGCGACAGTATATGTTTGAGAAGTTTACCATAGTTTACTCCGATTGGTCGATTTTATGCTTCTTTATTACGGAGATTCTTGGCGCGTTTTTGGAACATGATTCTGTATAGTAGTATCGTAGTATCCGATTATTACATAAAAAGATTGCCTAATTACTGGTATGGGGCGCGCTTATGACGACAGCATGACATCACAACACGCTTGATGACAAACATAATAAAGTGGGTGAAAGGTGAAACAATGAAAATCATAATTATGACAAAACAAACGGCCACTGTGACGTTGTTCTTCCAATCCACGATTTTATAAAGTGCTGACTCAAGCCCAACTAAATGCAGTGTCAGCACATAGAGATCATATATTAACGTGAATGCCATGACGTAGATGAAATGAAGCAATCTGATTGGTTGATTGTTGATGCACACTTCGACGACCATTATGACGGAATTGATAAAATGAAGATTGATATTCTGGAACGACCAGTCCAGTGTTCCCGAATCCCTTTTCCACTCCATGACTCCGTACATGAGCGAAACGAATATGGAAACACTGAAACCGGTCACGTGAAAAACACACGTGACAACGTGAAACCAACGAAGCGAAACATCCTCTGTGACGTATTTCCGTTTTATTTTGGTGTCGCTTGTCACTTTTCCCGAGTTCAACAACGTATCTATGACGTTTGCAGAAGATGATGACGTATCTATGACGTTTACAGTTCGCAATGACGTATCTGTTACGTTTACAGTTTTCGATGACGTATCTATGACGTTTGTACCCTCTGATGACGTATCTATGACGTTTACGTCTCCCGATGACGTGTTTATGTCTTTCGCAGTCTTTGTTGACGTTTTGGCAGTGTGTTTGATATTCATCCGCCCGTGTACAGCGGAGAAGCACGCGAAGAGGAAATAGATCGCGAGCATCGTTTGGTTCCAGTTGGAGAGGAAGAAGCAGAATCTGCGGAAATCCGCGGTGGACGCGATTCGCGCGACCAACATCGACATCCAATACAACAATACCACGACGCGATAAACAATGAACCGCTTCTCTCCTATCTGTAATAATGAGCATTGTCAGTTTTGCCATGGCAACCGTTTGGGAGGATATCCGATTGTGACGTGCAGGCGTGAGAGACTTACTATTATTGCGAAATAGAAGGACAATCTCAACTGTTCAAAACAAAGATGAACAAACGATTGGATGAAATCAGTCAAAAAATTGCATTAAATTAACTTAGAAATGTAAACTCTAAACCCCGAAATTAAAAAAAATATAAAACAAAAGTTGATTTTTTTTATTTTTATACCGGTCTTAGTTTCGAAACCATGATTGAATAGTCATAAAGATCGTTTTTATATATATAGTTGGTATAAGTATCGGTGGCCTTAACCATTCGGTCACACTACCACACACAAATCTTGGATTATCATTTGGTCCTACGTAACAACTAAAACGCCCCCACCCAGGATATTTTTAACCCTTATTTTATGCATTCACCCCCCATCCACCTATTTTAGATGCTTTATCAATGGTGGAGTCTTTGTTCGGTTATAAACTTTATTATGTCATACACTTACCTGTGACGTGTAAAAGTGGATCGGTTTGTAACCATAAAAACCGAAATAGCGAAGTTTAAATTCTTCTCGGAGCAATTCTAGAATAGCCATGATTGTACGCTTTACTATTTCTATGACGTCATAAACGACAGTGAACTAACTTCCGACCGGCAAAAGGTTTTATTTGTGACGCAAAAAGCGGTATTATCTGCTGCTTCTAATGCACCTCTGTGCACCATCACACGAATTTGATGCTGTGTTACGTCACATATCCTGCCCAAACGGTGGTCACGTGGTATATCCGTTGCCATGGTAACATTTATCCAGCGTCACAATGAAAGTCGATGACGGTGATGTATGTTTAGCAAACGCTATTATTACGTTAAAAGGTTATTTATTTTCCCCATTTATGCGACAGTTTGACGAAATTTAAACCCGCGAGCTTCCGGACGTGACGTAATAAGACATTGAGTGTCGTCGTCATGGGTGGTCGCTCCAAATGAGATAATGGCGGTAAAAGCAGGAAGTTACTTAACTTTGGCCCGAGGTGAATAACATGGCGATTAAGCCCGTATACGGCCTCCTATATAAAACGTAATTGTTACGATTCAATTATGGGTTAAAATGGAACATTGCTTCGTATTTACGCGCGGTTAGGCTATGGTTCGAATAGTTACCTCAAATGCAAACTTTTATCGAGGTTTAGATTACAAATCTAAAGTTTAATTTAAATTTGTGAAAAAAAATCGAAGACTTCCTGTAGTAGGATTTTAAGTAACAGCCGTTTTTGTGAGGTTAATTTGCATTGGAGAAATAAGGAGAATAAATGGTTCCCTTTCTAAACACGGTTAATATGATTGCGACTCTTTGATAAAGTTGGAACAAAAGAGAACTATGAAATACGGCTCCCCCTCAGTACAAGATCGCGATTATTTTTTTCATAAATATTGAGCCATAAATGGCCAAATATATCGCTTTTATTTTTCATTGTAATGTATAAGGTCGACGCTTGATTATTTTAAGTAACTTTATGCGTATGTAGCTAACTTGTTTCAAAAACTGTAGTTTTCTTTTTTATTTTATCGTACTATTTTCTTTATTTCTCTAACAAAGGGGCAAAATATAAATCGTCAGATCACCAATACAATTCAGAAGACAACTCAAAGTTAATTCCAAACAATAAAGTCTATATAGGATAGGATATTCATGTTTATTCCCGAAGTGGGAAAACCAAGGGGTTAATACACGTGTAATCATCAGATCACCTCGCGCCCACCGTCGGGTTACCGAAACTAATGCAGTGTGTTGTGTATGATTGACACAATCCTTCAATTTGGTAAAACCCATCAATCCACTGGGTTCAGGCAATGTCCATTAAGTGCCGTCCCCAAGGACACAACAGGCTTGCTAGGGACCGGTTTCGAACTAAAAGGTGGGGATTATTTAACACCAAGCTATTCGGTTAAATAAACCTCAGCTATTATCATACCCTCGCTATATGTGCACCTCTAGTTGGGAAAAACTTTTAATTTCATCAAAGGAACTACAAGGTACAAGTATGTATAACAAAGCTCAAAAGCAAACAAAAGAAAACGAAAGGCAGGTTTAGTTTCATACACGTCATTAATTACCGGGCAGTATTGACTGAATTGGCGGACGTTAGTTTAAAGGTATTGACAGCAGTGGCAGACATTTCAGGGAATATACAAAATCGAAAATTAATACAAAACTGATTAAAGATTTACTGTAAACCATTTTACCCTTAGATGGAACAGAGCAGTGTTTCTGAAAAAACCTTTCATAATTTTACCTTCCCCTTCGAACATCTAGAAATGGTTGTTGCACAGTATAGTAATCAGTAATTTCCGTATTTCATCTTAAGTACTGCAGGTCTGTTATTAGCAATGTAATTATAACCTTTCACTGGAAATCCCTCATTCCTTCCTCACTGGAAGGGGGTGTAACTCTATCTTTGGACGTGTTGATTGTCACCAGTCGTTGCCGGTGTTTCTTCATCAGCACTTGGGGATTTGGGTGGAGCAAACTGGGGCTGAATGGGGGGATTTGGATGGGGGCACTGGGTTCGTGGAAATCGGGGTACGGGACTACCTTCGGGGACCCTAACCCCGGGCTCTTTAGCGCCATCAGTGGTTTTATGGATTTGGGGACGCAGACAGTTTTTTGGCTGGTTGGGGTTGGGCTCTTGTAGCCGGGTTTGATGACGTTGAAACCCGTGGGGACAGTGGTGGTGGTGGTGGGGGGGAAAGTACTGGGGGAGGTGATCACTGACGCAGATGGCTTGAATACAACCTGGGGGGAGTGGTGTGATGTGGGGTATATGGTATGGGTGGTACCAGTGGTACGAGTGGCACGGGTGGTACAAATGGTACGATTAGTACATCTGGTGCATGTTAACACAGTTGTTGCATTTGATAGACACGTTCCTTCAATTTGGTAGAACCCATTAATCCGCTGGGTTCAGGCAATGTCCGTAAAGTGCCTTGCCCAATGACACAACCGACTAGCTAGCGACCAGTTTCGCACCTGCAACCTTTCGTTTGAAAGGCAACACACTTAACAGTTAAACCAACCGGCCAGACTAAATAATAGTGAAATAACTCGAAGCAAATCTTGAAAACTAAAGACATCAATTCTATCCTCAATGTTTAAAACCAACCCTTTAACCACAATACTGAAATTATTACCTTTGTGCAAATTATTTTTACCTTTGTGCCGGTCAAATTAGCCATAAATGCTATGAAGTGTACAGACCAATGTTGGGATAGCAGGCATATTTAGAAATCATAAAAATTTTGTCTTTTTATTCCCTTTGCTGTAGCCCTTTCTGTGCTATATGTAATATGTATCACTTAAACATATGATTAGTATGTGGAAATGGTCCCAATCAAAGATAATGATAATTATCTCCCTTCCCCCCTACCCCCATACCTGTTGTAAGTTGCGCTTCCTGATCACTTTGTGCACGGTCTTTGGAAATGCAGAGGAAATAGTGCTTCCAGATATTTTTCGCACATTTGCGGGAACACTGACCAGCTAAGTAATTAAATGTACAAATTATTCCAACCCAAGGTGATAGAGAAAACTTCCATTCATATGACACTGCCTTTTTAAATAAGAGTTGCTGTAACCCAATAGAATAATTGGGCAAAACAAAGGCAAACCATTATGCCTTGCACATTTGCACCCAAATCGCATGCAGTATTTATGAATAGTTTTTAAAAACTCATTTTTTCAGTCCCAAGAATATATCTATAAGTAGCTGAAGCATGGCAACACACCAGTACTAAGAATATTGGTGTACAATGCCCATTATTAATGGCTGGGTTGTCATTATTAAAATTACCCTTATATCTACATTTTTGTTGGATACCCATACTAATGTAACCACTACTAATGTAATGTACCATGGCCTACATTGATTCGCATACATTCCAAGAATATTGGTTTAAGAATCCGCCAACAGTGGTGGAATCATGAAGCCAGGAAATAACGAAACCGTGGACAAATTTTTTGATGTTTGAATTTAACTGACTTTGGTTAGGATTATTGGTGTACAATGCTCATTATTAATGGTTGGGTTGTCATTATTGAAATTCCCCTTTCATATCTAAATTTTTGTTGGTGCCCGTTCTAATGTAATGCATCATGGCCTACATTCCAAGAATATTGGTTTCTCACTTTGGTTGGGACCGACTTAATGACGGCGGTTGTTGATTTCACCCCAGTATCACCCTCTGTGCTAATGACGGGGCTGCTGGGTTTTCCCCCTCTCCCATCAATTTCAAGGAATTTTGGCTGCAAAAGAAATAATTGGCAACACTGAAAAATATTCAGTAACACTGGAAACACAACAAGTATCACTAAAAAAGAATAGAGAATAAATTTGTTAGGATGAAGTTTTAAACGTTGGGATGTAGGATTCAATTTTGAATGAACAATTTTTTTCACTATCTTACCCACAACGACCATATGACAACCCCCATAAGTTAACCAACCCACTTTGGATAGGGTGTTGTGTATGGTTTTAAATTAGAGGTTCCAGGTAATTTTAAACCAGGGGTACCACAGCACTTTTATGAAAGATAGGTAACAATTTTAACCCCTACCATCTTACCCACAACCACCACACACAACACACACACAACACCTCCCATCCCCACACACAACCCCCATACATGAAGTTATCCGACTCACCTTAGATAGGGTGTTGTGTGTGGTTTTAAACCAGAGTAATTTTAAAGTATCGGCGCTTTTTAAAAAATAGATAGGGTACAATAGCCACCCTCACCATCTACCCTACAAAGACACACACAACACACATACAACCACACACAACACACCCCCATACATGAAGTCACCCGACTCACCTTAGAAGGGGTGGGTCGATGCACCACGATGATGTTCGGTTTGCTCCTTGGAGTGGAGGGGGAAGTCTTCGTGATCCTCGTCCCTGCTAGTTGCGCCACGATGGGGATCACTGTGGGGGGTTATTCGAGGGGGGTTTATTATGGTGGGGTAACTGTGGGGGGGGGTTATATGGGGGTTCACTGTGGGGGGGTTATTTGGGGGGTTTATTATGGTGGGAGGGGTTATTCGGGGGGGAAAGGGGTATTTAATGGTTATTGTGGGGGGGGGGGATTTTAAGAA
>CH003210.1:19274-37532 GCA_000149265.1 Ciona savignyi
GGGTATTCCAGGGCGAGAGTAACTGTGGGGCGGGTTATTTAGGGGGGGTCGCTGTGGGGGATATTCCAGGGGTTTATTATGGTGGGAGGAGTTATTCGGGGGGAGGGTTCACTATTGGGGGGTGACTTGGGGGGTTTACAGTGGGGTTGGCATAGGGGGGTATTTGGTGTGGATCGCTGTAGGTGTTAGGGGGCCAGGGGGGGTATGTTAACTGGTTATTAAACACAATACAAAACCATGAAAAGGCGTTAAGCATGTTTCAACCAACCACAAAAGCTCCTGTTTGTATTTATACTTACATAATTGCTCTAAATACTATACAGAGCAAGTACTTTAGAGTTGGACTAAACTAGTGTTTCTCAAATGTTGCGCCACAAGGGTTAGCTAGGTGAGCCACACTTGCATTTCGTACGTTTACGACAGAAGGTGCATAGATTATAAACTACTAAATGGTTAGTGTCTAGTTTGTTCTTTTCCATTGTAACGTTTTGATTATTTAGCATATTGTTTTGACTTTCCATGCAAAGTGCGCCCGTTCGCGTTCGTAATTGGTCTTGGTTGCACCACAAGGTCAAAAAGATTGAAAACCACTGGACTAAACGTACAAATAGTAGCCCACCTTTGTTGGAGGTCACGTTTCGTGCCGAGACTTTGATGATATTTGCACTGGTGATGCCTTGCACCATGGCTGGTTTCGATACCGCGACCGTCGGTCTTTTAGTCGCCTCCTTTTCCTGCACCACTATCTCTGTGGAAGGGACTTTGTGGATGGTGGCGGGCTTCACCTGCGCGGTTGCCGTGATCATGTCTGTGGGACAGCAAGTCTTGAAACATTAGAAAACATCATGCGACAAATTCGTGATGATTTTTAAGCAAGGATAGGACAGGATAGGATATTCATGTTTATCCCCGTGGATTGGAAAACCAAGGGGGTTAACACACGGGCAATCGTCAGATCACCTCGCGCCCATCGTCGGGTTACTGGAGCTATTGCAGTACGTTGTATATGATAGACACGTTCCTTTAATTTAGTAGAACCCATAAATCCGCTGGGTTCAGGCAATGTCCCTAAAGTGCCTTGCCCAAGGACACAACCGACTAGCTCTATGAACTTGTGGCAACTAAATTGAATTATTGGGATAAAACAAATATAAATAACCAATATGTTTGATGGTTTATATTAAATTAAAGAAACAGCTAGAGCTAAGTCATATACAACATATTGTAATAACTCCCTTAGTCCGACAATGGGCGCAAGGTGATTTGAGGATTGCCCGTGCGGAAACCTCATTGGTTTTTCCATTCCCAGAGATAAACATGAATATCCTCAATTTAATGTATTTGGTCATTTACGAAGGTTGGTATATTATAATTTAAGTTGGTCAAGCTATCTTACTATGTGGAAAATTGTAAATGATATTGTTTATTGAAATTAAACCCACTATGACCCAAGTATACTACCATAAAAGAAATAGGTACCTCTCTGCCAGACCACCACACACAGTATATGTGCTTTATCAATGATCCAATTATATTGAACGACGCATCAAATATTCACCATTAAATATGCACACATTACAATACAAGTACCCCATTAAGTCATATGTCCCAACAAACCTGTAGATATGAGGCAAGGGTTGTACCCGGAGCTGATATGAACCACGCTTGGTATTTGCAGCTTCTCGCTTGGTGAGTTGTCAGTTGACGTCAATTCTGTTGCAATAACATCATATTATGGCGCATGTGTTAAGGTTGTATAACCTGAGTACATATTACAGCAAAGCATAATGTTAATAGTATAGGCAGGTTAGGTTGATTGTAGTGCTTGTTAGGGTGATGTTTTCGATTCTATTTATACACGCATTTTATTTAATGACAACATATATACTATTATGACATCACCATACCATTATGACATCACCATACCATTATGACATCACCATACCATTATGACATCACCATCATACCTACCATTGAACAAAGCAATGTTGTTTGGTGCGTCAGGATTGGGACTTCCACTATTTGTTGAAAGACCTGGGGATAAAATGGCATAAATTTAAATCAAATAAATAGAAAATGATAGTTTCCACTGGAGCTAACAGTCAACTGGTGTGCCTATGGTCTCTCTTTATTATGATGTGACATTATAGGATCCTAGGAACTGTAGTTTAATGGTTAAGGTTAGCAGTCCTAATCTGGCAGGTTCTGGGTTCAATTTCCATCCTGTGGTTAATTTTTCTGCCCCGTTGTATGACTGGGCAATTATGCCATCATTTCGTTATACCAGTAGTTATAAATGGGTCGATATAAACCACCACACATATTATAGTTACAGTGTTTCCTATTATATAATATTAACTATTCAACTGGCTTCTCTACCCACTTTAGATATCAATAACCCAACAACTCAACTGCGAACACGGGGTAATCTGACGACTAATTATAAATTGTTCCAATATCCACAGGAATTAACATGTGAAACATAAACCTGGAAGTTTGAATTTGGGTCGTAGTATCAATTGAGGGGATTCTAGTTTGGGGTCGACATTGGAGAACAAAGCCTCGTTGATGGGGATGGGGTTCTTCGGCTCCTCCGGAAGATGACTCGGACTCTTCACCTCGTTTCGACGATCCACATTGCTCACATGGTCTTCCGGACCCTGCCATGATTTCTTGCTGCTGATGTAGTGTGGTCTGGAAGAGGAGGGTATACAAGCAAAGGTAAAGATTGTTTATAATCTTCATTGAATAATGAAAAACCTAATATACTGAAATGTGATTTAAACACCTGGATTTAGTAAGCGGCCAACGAAACGTTGGATTCTTGTTGGAAAACCAACTTAAAGGAACTTCATAAGCAATACATAAACAAAGTTGAATAATCAGTGGTTTCCTTGTTGCTAAGTGTTATATTGCATTTATCGACGCCCAGACAATGGGACTGGGCAAAGTGTCATTTATCGTTTGTAGCTAAAAATCCAGCCTCTGTGAGCACAGAACGTAATTATTGGCATTATTACATCATTAATTAATACAGAGCACATTGTCGACGTCACAATATGCATAATAAAGAACACAATTACATCTATGGTACAAAATTTTGAGACCAATAGCATGTTTAATAAGTACTTTTAAAAAGTAAATCTTGTGTATAATAAAACGGTCATAATGATGAGGATTTGTTTTTTATTCCCCTATACTCCTTTTAAATAGAAAACGTTTGCGGTAAACGTAAACTAGTTTTTTATTTTCAGGAGTAAATTCATACTCGCACGGCGTGTGTCACGAGGAATAATCAAGCATGTCGCATGTATCACACAAACCACATACTTGTTGTATATATTTGGGTGGTCGCTTCTATCAGGGTGGAACATGGGTTGGGGTCTCGGGGTTGTTCGCTTGTGTTTGGGGGTCGATAGATTCTGCTTCCTCACCCAAGAGGAGGGCCGGGAGTATGGCTTCGATTTCCTGGGGGGGATTATTTGTGGGGTTGGGGGGTAATTGTTGTGGAAATGCGTTTAATTTCTATCCCTGTAGTAATACGCGCAGGATTCCAGACAGTGCCCTGTAATCATTTGCATGCATTTTAGGCTATAAATGCATTTCGTGCTATATAATACAAGAATACTTGTGGAATATTATTTTTGGGGTACGGGGAGGGTAAGGAAGTTATTAATGGGATGGGGGGGTTGATATTAAAGAACTTGAACAAGCTGATCAAATTCAACCTAACGTATTTTTACGATCCAAAAAATTCAAAAAAATGCCAATTGTCGAAAAACATTGTTATACTGGGACTTATTCCCTGGATTATACTCTCATTTAATACATTCTTTAATTATAGAAAAAAACTGCTTATCCCAAAACCTAGTAATGTATATTTTTATATACCTGTTTAATAATACAAGAAGTTCACCATGCCTCCCTAATTATTTTACTACCATTTTATACCTTCTTCCACCAAGATAGTTATAGAGACATACCCCCACACTTACCCACTGGTTTCGCTTGCATACAAATGCTCCGGTGGCACCGGTGCCTTCTGCACCATCAGACAGGAATTGGAGTCCGACTTGAGGGGAGGCTGGTGGTACAAGGGGGGGCGAGTCAGCTCTGGTTTCGACTCGAAGTTATAAATTGGGGCAGCGTCCGGGGGTATTGGGGGTGGGGGTAACCTCGCTTCATGTGGGGGGTGATGGTCGGTCTTCACTCTTTGGAACCGAGTCGCTGGGGTTTTACGCTTCTGGTGCGATTTGAGGGTGACTTGGTTGTGTTGTACCTCCTCTCGTGTGATGAACCTCCTCTGCATGTTCGCTACTTCACTCGACTTGTAGAACTGCTTCACGGAGTACTTCCCAACATCCGGACTCTCTTCCATGGAGCCGGGAACAAGCTTCTTGAACGCATCTTCGAGTGAGATGCTCCCCGCACCATCCTTCGGTTCCAAGCACACCACCCCCCCACCAGGGAGATATACATACTGGTCAGTAGGTGGATCGTTGCCACTCGTCTCAGGGGGGTTGGTGTGCTTTTCTGGTGAATCACAACAAATATGTTTATTTGTTCGACCGATTAGTCTGGTGGTTTAGTGCATTGGCTTTCAGCCGAAAGGTTGCAGGTACGAAACTGGTTGCTATCTGCTCGGTTGTGTGCTTGGGAAAGGCACTTAACGGACATTGCCTGAAACCAGCGGATTAACGATGTACTTTTCTAGTGAATCACAACAAATATGTTGAATTTGTCCGACCGGTTAGTCTGGTGGTTTAGTTTGTTGGCTTTCAGCCGAACTGTTGCAGGTACGAAACTGGTCGCTATCTAGTCGGTTGTGTGCTTGGGCAAGGCACTTAACGGGCATTGCCTGAAACCAGCGGATTAACGATGTACTTTACTAGTGAATCACAACAAATATGTTGAATTTGTCCGACCGGTTAGTCTGGTGGTTTAGTATGTTGGCTTTCAGCCGAAGGGTTCAGTTTTTTATTCAAACAGACTTGAAGAATGCAATAGAGAATGACCATACTAAATAGTTCACAATGTATTTTAGTCTATAGGAAAAATGATGTGAGAGTTGAGACCAGATTAATATAATATATAAACAAGTAAAAAAAAAATTTTATTTAGTGTTGGTAAATCCCTTTTGTCGTATCATGAAGGTCAAGAGTTTAAGTTTTTTTCCATTAATTTGGTTGAAACAGCAAGATATCAAATCAAACACTGGCAAGTCGGTTGTGTCCTTGGGAAAAGCACTTAGAAAACATGATCTGAACCCGGCGGATTAATGGATGAATCATAATGAAACCTAAGCATTCAACATTACAGCAGACTGCAATAATTATGGAAAGTGGGCTGTAGAAATATATTATATAAAATAAAAATAATGAACTTTTTAATTAAAATGTTAAAACATTAACAAATACAATATTTGGATTACTTGAAGTAACACAAAGTGTCTAGATGGGGAATCACCTAAATCGAGAGTGGATGTAGATGCATCAAGCTTGTTTAGCTCGTTCATCAATTTCCGCTTCTTCATGGGAACGACGTCCCAAGTTGGTTGGGAGTTCCTGTCTTCCATGGTGGTCGACACATCATTGTCGTCTGTTAAGAGGGGTGGTTGGTAGTGTTGTGGGTGTTACATGTGCCAAAGGGGGTGCCAGGGGGATGATATTTGGGGTATCAAGAGGATGTGGCTAGGGAGTGAAGTTAGATATTTATTGTTAACATCATTACTGTTATTTTTTTAATTTTGAAACAAAATTATATTTAAATAAAACTTATTTTGTTATGCTTAATTTCGAATTTAGTAGAAACAAAAAATAATTCCGAATTATTTCCTATTTGAAATTAAATCTTAAAGGAAAATCCTAAACCAAATTTGGATTAAACATTTTATGAATTGCTGAAATTAACAAAAATAAAATAACAAAAACAAAGTGAATACCAGTTCTATAGTGCCCCAGAAGTATATTCCGATTTTCCATGGCTGTAATGTTTGCTATGTAATCTGCCAGTTCTGTGTTGGCTGTTATGGGGGTCGGTCGGATCGGTAACGACATGACGCGTCTTCCTTCCTTCTCCCACTCGGTGGCGCATGGATTGCCTCGGTTTAAACCGCACGCGACGCTCGTTAACTTTTCATCGTTCACTGCTCTGCGCACCTGCAGTAACCACTTATTATAGTTGGGTCGGAAATTTGGAAATTAATGCTGAACTTGTTAAAAAGCCCCTGTATCCGATATCCAGGGCGAAAAATCCATCAAATTACGGGCGAGTAAGAATTCACTTGCGTGTAAAAGCTTACGCGAGTGAATCGTTTATTGCGACCGTTTTTTTATGAAGCTCCTGTAAGTATTATAGAGTTCAGTATTTGTATGTGCCATGTGTATAATAAAAACGGTGGCAATGATGTGGATTTTTGTTTTGTTCCTTTTACATTTTACCCGTGTGTATTGTACACCCAATTTCAAATTTAACTTAGTTTTAAGAGTTCTAAACATTATCTAGGAATGTGCTTATCTGAATCAGTTTATTTTCCAGAATAATTCTGGAATTAATAATTTCAAAGCTAGAATTTCTTGTTAAATAAAAATCTCAAAAAACAAACAGAGAAATATTTTTTGTACTAATTTATTTAAAAAAATATCTTTGATTAAATAATTATCATTTTAAAAAAAAGAAAATCACAAATTTGACCATTTTTTATAATTTTGAGTTAAAAATTATAAAACTAAATTTGTTCCCTTATGAGCACTTAATTTCGAATTACTAGAATCAAATAATTATGCCCAATTAATTTCTTTTCGAATTTGAATTTTAAATGTACCTAACAATACCCTTCGTTGGGTTTTCCCATTCCTGGTAATAATCATGACCTGGACAACAATATCCAAAATTTGTGTGCAGAAATTTTAACTTCCAGGAAAAGTTAGTGTAATGTTTTTTTATAGACGTATATATTTAATACAAGAAATAGGACTTTTTAAAATTAACAACAACTGACCTCAGCTTTGTGTCTTTCCTTTGTAATTCCCAGCACGCTTTGTAGATGCCCGAGAAGATCTCTTTTTTCATCGTTTAATTCGCCTTCAGCTCTTAGAGCCGTCAGAGTGGATGAATAAGCTTCCAATTCGAATTGCCGAAGCGCTAATATGCTGTCCTGCTCACTGAGGTTGTAACTATTTTCGTGGCAGTTTACTGGCGGCATGGTTTTGTGTAAGGCTGAAAAATGAAAAGAACACTTGTATCAAAATGTGAACATTTATAGTACATGGAAAACACAGTGGGCAAATTGAATTCTTTGTAAGAAACCCAGTTGAATGACAGAGCCGTTAAAATTTCGAATTGGCAAGAATAAAGAAGTAGCATCAGTAAAATTGTAATAATAAAGAAAAAAACAAGACTGCACAAAGACCATTTGAATTAAAAAAAGGATACTTACCAATGTATTAACACTATTAAGCTTTAGACATTATATTGAAACAATAAGAAATTGAACTATGCATTTACGAAGACATGGCATTTCTAAATGATAACAAATTTAAAAATGCATACAAACAACCCAGCTTCTACATTCAGCAGGAAAATGTGAACTGTGGGAATAAATGGGAGAAGAAATTGCACAGCTGAAAGGAAATATACCGGTAACTCAACAATAATCGCAGGTGATGAAGAACCATTTTCGAGGCAGTGTATATGAAAACAGCTTCCACAATATTAGATGACTTTAATATCGACACTTGCATTCAACAACTTTAAAGGCGTTTTATCGTTTTAAACCAGAAATGTTTACGAAACGTTTGTTCTTTTTATGGATTGGTTTGTTATAAAAGTCGTGGTAGTTTGGTGGGTATGGTGATGAGCGCCCCATGTCATCTAATATTGTGTGGTAGTTTTTAGTGGTTAGGTCATACAATCGTGTGCGATTTCTGTCACTCATGGGTAAATACACAGTATTCATAAGCTCTAATAGATCCTGCTGATTAAACGTGTCTTTCGCAAATTCCAGCCATTTCGGGTACGGCTTCTGTTGGTCATTATTTCGTCGTCGTAAATAATTTTTGAGAACCGCACTCCGCGAAAGAATGTTTTTCCTCGGACTCATTTTGGTGGGCGGGTTGTTTACGATTGATTGTTGTTTGGCAGCACTGGTAGCTAAAATTGGCTTCTTTTCAAGATTGGGGGCTGGAAGTGAATTTTTATCACGATTTTCATCCACATTTTCAACCTGGGTGTCAGAAGAAAGAGTTGGGTTTGAGACTTTTGTGATTACGCAGTCTGGTGAGGAGGGGGGTGAATCAAGAAGATGAATAAAAGTCTCAATATCTTCCACTTCATTTTCTTCATCTGAGGAGATGAGAAGAGTGGCTTCATCTTCAATACTTTCATCGTCTTCAGTCGACTCTGGTTCTTTCAGAGTCTCATCATCCAGATCTATCACAGTGTTACATTCCGTCGTGTCCAGCGTCACATACAACGGGTTTTCAATCACCGTCGTGTTATTTTCGTCACCATTTTTCATCCCTGGGTCTATTGCATCAAACAGATCACAAATAAAAGCATGGGAACCGGTTTTAGGGCCCTCTTTAACCTCTTTCACACCAGTTACAAGGCTTTTAATATTGTTGTTAACTTCGGAAATAGGGTTCTCTTGAATTGCTTCTAAAATCGTGGAGTCAGGTTTGCTTTTCGAATGAATGTTTCTCAAAAGTGAATTCTTGCGAGTTTGCATGAGTGGTGTGCTGCACTGTGGGACATCGGCAGAATCGAGGGAACCGCAGTTGAAACTCCCATTACTGCTTAGGCGGTTCGTCCAGTTTAATTCCGCCGGTGGCTCAATAACACTGTCCGAGAAATCCGATTCACTTGTCATATCCATGGCATCTAAGCTAGTTAAGAAATCAGTGCAATTTTCGTACTACAACACTAACACTGGTTCATGATAAATTTTCAGTTGTACCGTTATTATTTATGATAAATCTATTGTTGTTTGCGCATATTTTTGACCAAATAAATAATTTTAGGATAGGTTGTAAGGGATTTTGTTGTCTCAGATCTAAACATAAGGCATTTTTATAAAATTAGATGCTTTATGTGTGTTTAACCAATGAATGTAATTGATTGAGTGGATGAATTTTGGCACTTTTATCTTTGTATGCGTATTCTTTATGCTTTCAAAACCGGTGTATTAAGTATACATTGTAAGAACAATGATTCTTTTCTGCTACAACCCCGAATTTAAATGCTTCTACCTTAATCTCTTGTTATTATTATGCGTCTATTAATAAAAGGAATTGGGCAACAATAACAGAATGGAAAGACGAAAGGAGGAAAACTGCTCGCTTAAACTATGGAAATAATTCTAACCCTCACCCAAACACTAATGTTAACCACAGAACTAATGGTAACTTTAACCCACGACCTTATAATAACCCTAACTGCATAATTGTGTGCAGTTTCCCTACTTACCACTTCCCCTCCTTTTCCGACCTGTAAATAAACCTTGTTTTCTTTTTACATAAAAATGTGTTTTAAAACCGAGAACCATAAATTACAAGAGAGCGAGCGATAAAAGTTGAAGGTATTTTATGGATAGATCAGTGACAGCTTTTTAACTATTTTAAACTAGTTATTTAACTAACTCCGTTATTTTCGAAGGACCTAAATTATTTTTTTCATCACTGTATACAACTTAGTCTGACAGAAGTGAACATTGATCTTCATATAACATCACATTCCCTTCATTAACGTCATATACGCTACACATGACCTCTCGGCGTAGACATATTTGTAAGGTTTAGTTGTAGCATATCGTATACAAATATTAGATTATATTATTCCATGTTCGAAGTATTTTATGTTTTAAACGTCGCTTTTGTGTTTGATGTTTTTCTCACGTGTTTTATTATTTTTTACGTAATTATCACCTTGTACGGTCCTTTGTATTTCCTCTGATTTAAATCATTAACATAGTTTTCCCACCTAATTCCCCATAGTTAGTCAAAACGTGCAGATGTGAAACGCCTCGCACGTAAACTTTTCGCACCTTTTAAATTCCCTATATAATCTGGAAATTTGAATAGTATAATATAACCTACCTCAACCTATGTAACCTGCGCCAGACTATATAATTCGCATTTAGAATAAGTAACCTGCATCACAAGTATTTAAAGACGTAAAATACAATTATACTGAACAAGGAATCAGATTTTGGAATTGAAAAGAGATTAAGCAACAAAGAAATATTGGTCACTATAATTATTAGTGTGCGTTCTGTGGAGAATAGACTTTCCGCTGCGCAGCTCGCGAGAGACCGTTAGGCAGTCAGCCTAAACAAGCTCAGCTAACGCCTCGGTCAGTAAACTACAAAAGCAAGCGCGAGCCCATATAGTCAAATAAAGTGGTTTTTGCGTCTGCTTTTTAATACTTAATCTGTTCTGGCGATTTCTAAGCTAATAGTTCTTTGGTTTGACTCTCGCGATCAGACAACATCACTGAAGGTTTATTCTTGATTAGCCTATATGCGAACACAGCAAAACACGCAGAGCTGGTGAATAATTCGGCTATACGGTAGATTATACGCAGGACTTGGCTAATTGCATCTCGTAGTATGACTTATTAGCCTATTCTCTTGTCCGACAGATAAAGTATGGCGGTTAAGTGCTTACCCTTTTAATCGAAAGGTTGCAGGTACGAAACTGGTCGCCAGCTAGTCGGATGTGTCATTGTGCAAGGCACCTTACGGACATTGCCTGAACCCAGCGGATTAATGGGTTCTACCAAATTAAAGCAATGTATAAATCATACACAACACACTGCAATAGCTCCGGTAACCCGACGGTGGGCGCGAGGTGATCTGACGATTGCCCGCGAGGTAACCCCTTGGTTTTCCTATTCACGGGGATAAATGAATATCCTTTTCTAAACGTTTTGCGGAATTACTACATATGCATGATTTATAGTTTATCTACACAATGTTGGTTTATTACTATCCGGCCGGTTAGCCTGGTGGTTAAGTGTGTCGCCTTTTAATCGTATTCATGTTTATCCCTGTGAGTGGGAAAACTAAGAGGGTTAACACATGGGCAATCGTCAGATAACCTCACGTCCATCGTCGGGTTACTGGAGCTATTGCAGTGCGTTGTGTATAAAAGATACGTCCCTTCAATTTGGTACAACCCATTAATCCGCTGGGTCTACGTAATATCCATACACTGCCTTGCCCAAGGACACAACCGACTAGCTTGCGACATGTTTCGCACCTGCAACCTTTCGACTAAAAAGCGACGCACTTAACCGCCAGACCAAACGGCCGGTAATTTCCCCCTAATTTTTGCTCCCATAAAAAAAACGTACACTCAATTCTCGAAGTCTTTTTGTATTTGCCAGAATTATTGCGTCGCATGCGAAACAGTGATCGGTGCTCCCCGACTGTTCCCCATGCACATACAGTGAATCAATCGTATACGACAACGTACCACTAACCGAATTTGCATACGAGCTATTTCAAACTGGTATCGTCACAACGACACGTGCAACAAGCTTAATTTACACCTCATACTTGAAATAAAAATGAAAACTAAAAAAAATACACCGTTAATAAAGCTAATCCGAAATGAATTACTGTGTGTTGCCTGTACAGCAAAATTGAACTTTTTTGTAAAGTATAAAATGATAAGGTCCACTTCGTTCAATAGGAAAAAAGGCTAACTTGAGATGACTGTACATACTTAACAACGCACTAATTGGTATCTTGGGACTTCAAAAACGAATTTTACACGAAATCATAGGTTGGAAACTTAGATTGGTAAAAAATAATAATTCGGAACAACAAAGAATTCACGTCATAGCTTAGCTTGCTAGGACACGATAGCACCTACGTAGATGTTGTATTATAATTAATATTTTGATGTTTTTAAGATAATCTAAAATGTATTAATATAGCTACCATCCCACATAAATGGGATGTTTGGAGATCGGAAATGATGAAAAAAGAAGTTTAAACTGGCGCAAGGTGCAAAATACGGACCCCAAAGTTATCAGAATACCTGTTGTACATGCAATGTACTTTTCAGACTAAGGTTAAATACCCACAGACTGAGGTCAAATACCCCAACTCCAATAATTCGCGACCATCGCACGTAAACAGACATATTGCGGAGGACACTAAGAGATATGGCACATTGATACATGGAACATTGTAAAGCCAACTAGTGTGGCTGTAGAAAGCAGAGTTTACAGTTGCAAGGAGGGTGGGTGGGGGTTCATGCACGTTGTATCTTTGCCCCGGTTCGTAACGAGTTAAAATCTGCGCGTTGAACCTCGGAGTTGAGTCCATCCGCGAAGAATGAAGTGACCGGGTTGTCATCCTCGTTGTACTTGACGGTAGACGATGAACTGGTGTAGCCGCTGTCGTGCGTCATGCTGATGCTGATGCTGTCAGATGAACTGTTGGGGACCGGGGCGCTGGTCCTGCGCTCCCTTGGAGGCTGGTAAGGAAAGGAGGGTTAGGCTAATCATGGTATACTGGCGGACTAGTTGGTATGACATTTAACCGAATTACTCTGCAGTAAAGATGAAAGGGGGGTTAGACTAACCGTGTTATACTGGAAGACTAGTTAGTTCGACATTTAACCAAATAACTCCGCAGTAAACATGGAATATTCTCAAAGAAAAAACGTTGTTTCATGATTTCTTTCGTTAGTATGCGGTTATAACCACAACATTTAATAAATGAAACATTCAATCGATAATTGGGTGTAAGTGTAGCATGATATAGGAAATGTTTTATCTCTGTGAATAGGAAAACACAATAGTCATTATCACACAGGCAATCGTCAGATCACCTCACGTCCGCCCTTAGGTTAACTGAGCTATTGCAGTGCGTTGTATGGTATTACAACATAAACTACCAGTTTAAAGCCCCTGGGTAAAAGTTAAGTGCCTGTATCACATAAGCTTTTTATACAAACTAATTGTATTTACAAACATCGGATAATCGTTTCTTAAATTTGTTGAAAGTTGACTTACAAGACACCAGTCAACCAGTTAAATAACCTAACTGTCTATGTATAACTACAACGGGGGTTAAAGAGTTAAATGGCAAATAATCCAACTGAGCAGTCCATGTACAACGGGCGTAACATTACCCAGCTTACCTGGGGGTTGGTGATGTAACACAGTACGTCCGATGCGGTAACAACACCCACAACATGGTTATTCCCCTCACCCACTACCACCAGCAGATTGGCCTCGCTGGATACCAGGAGGTCTATGATGGTCTGTTGGGTTGCAACAACATGGTTATACAGGTGTCGGGATAATCAACAAATGGGTCATAATAGGGTTGGGTATATTACTGTTAATGGGGGTTAACACATGGGCAATCATCAGATCACCTTGCGCCCACCGTCGGGTTACTGGAGCTAATGCAGTGTGTTGTGTATGATTCATATGTTCCTTCAATTTAGTAGAATTCATTAATCCCCTGGGTTCAGGCGATATCTGCTGAGTGCATTACCCAAGGAGACTTACAAATATGCAAGCAAGCTGCTGGTTTCGATCCCACAACCTTTCAACTAAAAGGAGACATTCTAACTAAGCTAACCAAGATAGGAAAATAAAAATACACACATTAATCATGGCTCCCATAGGAGACAGGAAACATATTATAACATGGGTCATTGTATAACTTCAGCCCATAATGTATTCACATCATTTTAAACAAAATTTTTCACATCATTTTAAACAAAAAAAATTTTTTTTAACCCTCTGAGTCAAGGTAATGTTCATGGATTGCTCCTGATTTTTTAAATAACATTTTAGCATGAACTTTATTATTAATCTCCTAACTAAATTATTTATCATAAACTTTAAATCTTACATTATATCATTCATGATTCTCACATGTATAGTTTTAAATGAAATACCATGATTGACATGTAAGTCCTGTCAATCAAATATTATGTTTGAAACAAATCTGAAAAGAAAGAATTTTCAAAACTATCCGTCCTTACAGTTTTACTTACTCTAAATCCATTAATATTAACAGTTTATAACAGGTTCAATGGGACCAAACAAAAATTTAAATTCACCTTGATATTTTCCGACAATTTGCACTTGACAAGAGGATTGTTGACGGATCGGGAATGTCGCACGGTTTCCGGAGCAACTGGCAACGATTGTGGCCGATGGGGGGACCCAGTGGTTACTGGGGGTATGTGGTTGTTAATGGGGGGTTTATTGAGGTCCTTGTAAAATGGGTAAATAAAGGTTTTAAACCATAATTCAAGGAGTTGTTTGATAGTGTTGGCAACAAACTTAAAGTTAGAGTAACAATTTTCATCTTAAAAAAGTTTGTTTTGGAAAAATATTGGATGAAATACTTTAAATGAATATAACATAAGGATTTTTAGAAAGGTATTTTGCTTTTACAATTGAATTGTTTTAATTGATTCAGTATTTTGGCAACATTATCTGTGGTACAATGTTTCCACAAATCTGTGAAATTTTCTAACTGGTTAAAAAAATTTAAATTGCTGTATGGCAGATACTAATTAACACGAGGGTATAAATGTGTTTTTACCTTTTTCTGTTGCTCTGTGAATATTGAAGTGGTTGTTGGGTGGGGTGGACCCTGGTGAGAGGGTTTGACGCATTGTTGGCTTTGGGGAGGGGTACCTAAAGTGGGGGATCCCCATTTGTGAGAATGCTGTGGTATGAACAAATGGTGTGCAGTGTGGATCAAAGCATGGCTGTATAGCTTAGTCAGTTCATCGGCATTTATACGATGTGTTGATGGATCGAAACCAGCCAATGGCTATGTCTGTTGGAATATGGTCGACCGATGGTATTTTTCAACGCTTTAATAATTCCATTCATCATGTTAGCTAATCGTTATCTACTATCCAAGCATAGAACATATAATAACTGGTGAAAATTAAGAGGTTTTTAATATGGGTGCAATTTAACCTAAAACTATACATTAATAAAGAAATTATACACCCTAATAAATAAAAAAACGAAACCAACTAATCCTTGAAATATGTTCGGGTTTCGTTCCCTTAATCTTATTGAATATAAGGAAGCAAAGTATTTTTCCCTGTCATATGATCCATCATGGGGAGTATAATGCAATTCACCCTGGAACCAAACACCCATAACCCCAAGAGAAATACCCCCCATAACCCCCAAGCAGCCCCCACCTGTCCTGGGTGACGGGAACCTCATCCTCGAAGAGAGGGGTGAACCTCGATTGAAGAGCGACATCTAGTGTTGTGTCGAGCTCCCGATATAAGCTCTGTGCGGCGAGTGGAATGATGTCCAACTTGCAGAACACATCGACCACTTCCCCTGTGGAAGGTGGGTGTAATGGGGAGTGATACTGCTTAGATGGTGGGTTGGTGCGTTGCCTTTCAGTACAATCGATAGGTTAAAGGTTCAAAACTGGTCGCTAACTAGTTGGTTGTGTCCTTGGGTACTTAACGTTCCTTTGCCGAACCCAACAGATTAATGGTGTGAATTATATACAACACAATGCAATAGCTACTTTAACATTATGAATCACATAAACATTACATTGAACCCTGCTGGCACCGGTAAATACCACAGAAATAAATCTAACATTATTCAAACACATCCCACCATTATCATCTAACACAGGCACAGCAGTCAGTTTGTGCTGAGATATCATCTCAAGGACCTCCAGCAAGGACTGACTCTTGTTTATCGTGCAGACGTTCCTATATGTCCCGATGCCGGTCTCTTGTAAGGTCTGGTGTGAAATAATGGGGATATTCTTAAAGTTATGTCTATGAGAAATGTAAGTGGGGTAGTTTAACATAGGTCATCATTATATCACTAAAATTGCAATATTAAAAGGTTGGTGTAAGATTTTCATGTTTAATCTGTGTGTGTGAGAATATGCAAGGAATGCTTATGCCCTCAGTCAAATTACTTGAACCATTGCAGTGTAAAAATACAATGGAAATAGTAACAGATAATTGTCTGACCAGTTACCCTAATTAGTAAAAGGGAGACTCTAGGCAGCAGAAAGGTTGCATGATCGAAACTAGCTGTCTGGTAAGTGACTGCGTCTTTGGGCAGGACACTTACCATACATCTCCTAAACTGAGTGGATTATTAGGTTCAATCAAACTGAAGAAATATCTTAATCGAGCACAACCCACTCCAATATTTATGGTAATCCGGCAGTGTTTGTGCGAACTAACTTGTTTTTCATTCAAAGAGACAAAACGTTTATTCAAAAAGACTGCTACATGATTATTTATTATTTAAAATTAAATTTAAAATTTTCATTTTCCATTTCCCTGCAACACTATATGATCCTACCTTGTGCATGAAGTCTGGAATTGGGAGTTCGTTTATGAAGAGATGAATGAATCTCAATATTCGCTTGTGGTTGATCACATGGAATATATCGCCAGTGGATGAGTCCAGGATGGGGATTCTGTGGAAAATGGTTTAATTTATTTATTTCTAGCCCTAAAATAAAGATATTAAATTAAAAAAATAAAAGAAATAAAGTATTAAAAATCACAAAATGAATCAAATCACTGCACAGGAACAGGAAAAGACAGCAAAACGAACAGTCGTTAAAACACGTCATTTAAATAAATTATATAATTAAATAAATATAGAAGTTGCGACCGTCAAACCTAAGCGCAAGAAATATGACATGCATATGATAACTGGAAAAGTCTATGAGGTACACCGCTCATTAAAATGAAGATTATGATGTTAGTGTTAGGGCTGTGGTTAGGGTTTTTACTTTATCTCCGATGAAATTAGTGTTTTGGGGCAGAGTTATAAATAGTTTCCATTTTCTTTTATTAACAGCCTCTCCATTGAAACCCTCATATCTCACCCATGATAATGTTCATTGGTTAATGTTTGTAAGGAATGCAATAATGAATGGTGGGGCTGTATGTGAGCAAAGTGGGAGTGTTTCCCCAGTGTTTCCCTCCACGCTTGCAACGTCTCATTCTCAAGGAAGTCCATCTTTAAATCCGGTGACCTGGGATGTTGTGGGAAGAATTTAACACATGCATCCCTGCATACATGGGTGGAACAATAATTAAATCAACATCTTTATTATATAACACACACTGCAATAGCTCCGGTAACCCGACGATGGGCGCGACCTGATCTGACGATTGCCCGTGTGTTAACTCCCTTGGTTTTTCCACTCATGAGGATAAACATTAATATCCTATATTTGTAACTGCAATATATTTCCAGGTAAAAGAAAACCACAAACAAAAAAAAACACAACCTTTTATTGCCCATATATAACTGACAATTGCCTGTGTAATAACACCACTTAAGAATCTAATACTCTGCGTTTAGCCTACAACGCACCTAGTTAACCAGTCATTCAGGTAGATAGGAAACCTTAATGAACATGATTGGTGGGTAGTACTGAAGCAGCTAACACAGACCTGGTATACACATGTAACCCAACCACCCCAGCCCACCTGTGGCACTTGATAATCATGTTGATAAAGTCGGTGACGGTCAGCATCCCCACATATCTGCATCCCACCGAGTCCCACAGTGGAGCAGACCTCACGGAGTTGGAGAGCAACGCATGGAAAGCTTTGCTCGCTTGGAGCCGTGTGTCGAACACAATCAGCTTGCAGCTTGTCGGCATGATGTCATAACATGTGTGTTCTGTCATACAAGGTATTGTGAGGTGTCATACAAGGTATTGTGAGGTGTCATACAAAGTATTGTGAGGTGTCATACAAGGTATTGTGAGGTGTCATACAAGGTATTGTGAGGTGTCATACAAGGTATTGTGAGGTGTCATACAAGGTATTGTGAGGTGTCATACAAGGTATTGTGAGGTGTCATACAAGGTATTGTGAGGTGTCATACAAGGTATTGTGAGGTGTCATACAAGGTATTGTGAGGTGTCATACAAAGTATTGTGAGGTGTCATACAAAGTATTGTGTTCTGTCGTACAAGGTATTGTGAGGTGTCGTACAAAGTATTGTGTTCTGTCGTACAAGGTATTGTGAGGTGTCGTACAAGGTATTGTGAGGTGTCATACAAAGTATTGTGAGGTGTCGTACAAAGTATTGTGAGGTGTCATACAAGGTATTGTGAGGTGTCATACAAAGTATTGTGAGGTGTCATACAAAGTATTGTGTTCTGTCATACAAGGTATTGTGAGGTGTCATACAAAGTATTGTGAGGTGTCATACAAGGTATTGTGAGGTGTCATGCAAGGTATTGTG
>CH003210.1:40481-75804 GCA_000149265.1 Ciona savignyi
AAAAAATAAAGAAAACAAATCAGATGTCAAATCACAATATTCAACATTAAAGTGTGTTCTTATCAGCATTATGTTGTTATTGTTGTGTCACAGTGCTATTTATAGACATCACATGGGAGGCATTCCAGCCACACGATAATCACGGTGGAAATTCTACGTCGACAGCCACCGTGCCCTGTGGGAATGAGCCAAATGCGCCAGATAATTGCCGCGAATCTTGGAAATTCGGTGACAGTTCGAAGTAGAAAGTCCAAAGTAGTTTCTATGATGGGGCAACGCTAAAAGGGGGAAGGAGGAAAGGATGGAAACTGCTCACTAGTACTATGGAAACTAATTCTAACCTAACACTTATGCTAATAATATTTTAAAACCTGACTTAAATACTAATTCCAGCCCCACCCTACCACCCTAATAGTTTAATACTAATTTTAACACCATAATCTTTACTTTAGTGAGTCGTTTCCCACCTTTTTTCCTCCTTTTAGATCCTCCCCCCCTCCATAATGTAGCTTATACGAATAACACAGTTTATAAGGATTGATTGGATTAACCATACTGGGTTGATGTTGTTGTTATGCCATTGTTCAATCATCTACTATGGGAGTCAATACTGGCTGCAAAACTGTTTGCTTGGCAAATGCAAAACAAGATAACTACAAGAATTGCTCTGGGTCAATAAAAGATTGCCGGCGCCATAATTTAATAACACCCGAAACATATCGTTGGAATAATTACAACCAAAATAATTGCTGTCTAATTGACATAATTTTACTTCAGCATTCTGCTTTTAATGTGACAATATTGTCTTAAAAACACACTTCATTGACCTTGTAATATTTTTAATTTATTTGTCGACACTTACCATATTTGTATAGTTAGATAAGACTGTAGTCTTATAATTATAATGAATTAGTCACTTTTGAGTTTTAGAAATAATATCTAAACAATAGTGATCATTATTGAAATAATATTTCAACCATAGGCATCACTATTTAAAGATATTGTTTTTACCTGATTGTGTGCAACTAGTGGAGTGGTTTTGATGATATTTATAACAACTATATATGCCATATATGGGCATGGAATAACAAGGTGAGCAAATTCACCACTGTCATATACCTGTAATAGTCGGATATTATCTTAAAACATTGTAGGGGTAACATTAGACAGACGAAAATAAAGAAACGTTCTGCTAAAAATAAGGTTAAACTTGCCCCTAAACACTAATTTCAATCCCAAAACAACTATTATTTGACTATCCAGTCAAAACATTAACCCCAATGCACATGTTGATTCCCTAATATTTATTTTAGTTTCATTTTAGCTCCTCCATTTGTACCAAGGGTGATGAGGTTGGAATTTTTTAAGGAGAAAGACAATAGCAGCAACCACTAACTGTTTGTTCAACTGATAAAGTGAATTAATTGTGCCTATTTGTTCGCAGTTCAATTTAGGATCGATGACCAAATATTTTCATCTTATTCCACACAATATTAAGTTGATGGAACAATAACATGTTCTTCCTGTTTCCCCAAATGTAGCAATTCATAAGATGGTAATGCTCCGATTTCCAACCAATAAATACTATTTAAGACCCAATCCACAATCTTTCAGCAAACAATATAATACCATGTCAAAGGAAACAAACAGTCTTTGCATGTTTATGTTTTCTATTATTTAATCACAGCGCCATGCTATTTAAATCTTGACCAAATATGGTTTACCGAATAATTTGGTGCATACGGACAGGCATGAAAGTACAATAATATAACTAAGTGTTTTTCATGTAAGAGGATAAGTGTGACATTTATTTTATTTAAAAGCATTTTATGCTCGGTGTTATCATTATATCAATCAACACAACCAGCGTCATAGTCAAATAACGGAAACTGTTAATGTGATAGCATTAAGATGGATAACCTCTTGTACAATCCTCTAAATACACACTTGTATTAAAACTAATGACTATAAGTTATGAGACACATAAATATGGAGCATATTTATAACCTACATAAAAGGTTAACTTTTTAACAGATAACTGAAATTCAACTGATGTACAAGGACTTACCTTTTAACCTCAGTGGGTGACTGTACAAACAGGGGTTTCCCCTCTTCCACGTTGGATATGCTGGTGTCGCTGAGTCTCGATTGAGATGAGTAGCGGGAATCTGTGGATTTCATGGTTGGTGGGTGGGGGTTGTAGTGGGATGAATATGGTAATGGGGGTCTTGAAACAGTACAAGTGTCCACTAAGTCTGAAAGGTCTTGGTTAAATGTGTCATGTGTCCTGATGTATGGGGAACTAACATTAAACGATTTATTCACTGTTCCATACATCTTGACAGAGTTTTGTGCTCTGTTGATGGTGGGTTGTGGTAGAATAAACAATGTAATGGAAATTGGTTGAACCAGTGTAATTGTCAACCAAATGTGGCAACCAAGTGTGAGAGGTCTTGGTTGGATGTTTGTCATAATAGGTGGGGAAAATAATGCTGAACGATTTATTCATGGTTACGATATAATACCAAAAGTATTAATTTTTTTGTATAATTGAGACATTCATTCATTTTTTGTAAAATCCATTTATCTACTGGGTTTAAGCAAAATCTGCTAGGTGCCTTACCCAAGGACACATAAGACTATCCAACAGTTTACAACCTTTCACCTGAAATTCGGTGCACTGACCAACAATTGTGTGGCCGAACAGTTAAACTGACTGAATGGATATTCCATCTATTATGGTACATCGAATTTAAAATATACAACAAGCATGGGCAACATATAGTACAGAGGCAAAGTCCGGCCTGTGAAGAGATTTAGACCGGCCTTTAAACTGTATCTAACCATACCCTGTACTTGAGATATTGAATACTTGAGATATTGAATATTTTCCCACATCTGTTCTGCCGACTAAAAAAGTTGCCCACCCCTGGTTTAACACAATAATGGCCCTTATAATGTGACCTTTGCACTAATAAAAAAATATGTGATTAAGATATTGAATACAATTCATGTAATAATCCGAAGACTTCATTTCCCAAAACTAAGAACTTCATTTTCCACATCTGGCCTGCTGATGAAAAGAGTTGCCCACCCCTGATCTACAAGTACCTGGTGGTTCATCTTTTGTGCTCTTCTTTTGACTTCCAGTCCTCGAGAGCCTCTTCCTGAGCTTGCGGAGTGCCGACATCCGACTCGAGTTCATGGAGGAGACTCCTTTCTTGTCGGACTCTGACCACGCTCGCCTCCGTGGGTCCTCCACTACATCCCGTTGTATGGTGTGCGGGATTCCTGGGTGGGGGGGTGGGGTTTGGTATTCGTGAATTAGGATTGGATTTTATATTCATATTTATTGCCGTGAATATGATAGCCAAGGGGGTTAATTGTCACATTTACCCAGAAAAAAACAAAATAGAATAAACAATCCAAATAGATAGCATGTTTATTCTCGTGAATGTGAAAATCAAGGGGGTTAACACACGGGCAATCGTCAGATCACCTCGCGCCCACCTTCGGGTTAACAAAGCTATTGCAGTGTGTTGTATATGATTCAGACGTTCCTTTAATTTAGTAAAACTCATTAATCCGCTGGATTCCGGCAATGTGCCTTGAGTGCCTTGCCCAAAGACCTAACCGACAAGTTAGCGACCATTTTCATACCTGCAACCCTTTTGCTAAAAGTCGACGCATTAAACCACCGAGCTAATCAGTAGGACAAAAGTTACTATCATGATATGTTAAACTTAAATTTTGCTTTGAAGTGTGATATTATATTTAAAATTCAATATTGCTAATTTGCATTAAATTTTAAGATACATTGCATTGCTAAAAAATATCGTTATTTTGTATAAAAGATGATATGTCAGATATATTTGTCTTATAATGCGGTAATTCTTGTATTTTTTTATTTTGTTTTAACAATATTTTAACAATTCTGTAACCTTGGTTCTGTGTAATATGTTTTCTAATGTGTTATGCAAGCACATTACACATTTTGTTTAATTTGCAACACTTACACAAAGATATTTGTAGCGAAAATATAATTAGAAATCCAGGCAAATATGTTAAGCCTCAACTTGGGTTGGGCTTAACCGTGGTTGCTTATACTTTGTGGTGAAATGTATAAATAAACAAACAAGCATAAAGCTAGTTGTGCTAGAAGGTGGGTTGGGGGTGTATGGTAGCCTGATGGGCCAATGATGATATGAAACACAAGAGATTTCAAAAGCGATTTGCCTCAAAATACTGTTTTAATGACTACTTTAAAAATTTACTCGAGTAAAAAGTACTATTTTGTTCTTTGAACAAATTTATAAGTTTTGAGCCTGCACTGTTTTAGGCTTGTGAATTTAAAGTTTTTTTATATTTTTTATTTTAAATTGATTTAACACTGTCCAAGTGAAGTGCATATTGTTTCAAAATTCACCAGGTTAATATGCTGGAAGGTATGTTGGGGTGTATGATGGGCAAGATACTGATAATCATGTTTATACCAGGGGAAAGACTCAAAGGTGTGTTGCAACAGGGGCAAGTTGGATTACCCCGTGCCCACTGTCAGGTTAACATAGCTTTTGTAGTGTTTAATATGGGATACGGTGATTAGCTATTGTAGTATGTTTTAGGCGGGTTAACATTGTTATTGCAGTGTGTTTAATATTAACTACGGTCATGAGCTATTGCAATGATACAGGCGGTGGATTAGTTTAATTTCATTCCATTAATCCACTTCAAAAACCTGTACCTTACCTAAGGAACAAGGATACAAAACAATATCTTAAATCAATAATCATTCAGCTGACATTCTGTCACGTTATTAATGAGCTAACCGACCACAACGGGTGTTTATGTGAGGTGAAAATATAATAAGAAGTTGAACATATTAAGATGGACAGTTTTAAGATTGTTTTGTCAGGTGTTGGGGATTAAATAAATTGGAGCATAATACATAAGTCAGGGGATTGACAAAGCAACCACGTGCGAGCCACATTAATCCTTAAATAATTATCCTGGTAACACAAGAGCAGTAGCAAAATATACATAAATGGATGCATAAGAGCAAACTGTATGGTAAAAAAAATAGTGTGTTAGCCATTGAACCCTTTTAGTAAATGCAGTTAAAACAACATATACCGATAGCAACACCATAGAATGCATGAAACTGTAAGAAAGTTCATGCAAAACTAACTAAATAAGTATTTTATATATTGAGATAATTCTGGATAAATAAGATTCAAGAATATTGGCTTTCCACCCAGCTTAAAGATAGTGCAGACTGTTTAAACGTTAGTGGGAACTTGTGTGTTTTGGTGACTGGTGGACTGCTAAGCAAATAAAGATGTTGATTAAAATTTCAAAATTATTATCAATAAAAAATAAAACCTTTAATCAATCGTTATTATATTTTAAATAAATATGAATCTGGGTTTCTGGTGGACAACAACTTTTTTTTTTTTAGATGGAATTATAAGTGTTTAGCTTACCATCTGGAAAAATTAGAAGTTCAGTAATTTGTGCTCTTTGGTAAATAATATTTTAATTAAACTAGCAATATGGCGGCAGAATGTTATAATTTCCTCTATTATTGTATTATAATATGCAGTTTTAATGATGGCACTATAGCATTAACATATATATTAATAACTATCAAACCAGTTATCCAGGCCCATGATTAATAGGTGCACGTAACACTTAATAAACTGACATTTTCATGACCAATTCTCTTTACTTATAATAGCCCAATTAACCATATTATTTACATGATATGCCTGGGTTTTTGTTATTTATTCATATTTTACATTTTAACATTCATGGAGCTTATTACTGCATTGTTCCACATAATAATTATACTCAGTATTTATTATTAACTCAAAGAAATAAAAAGTAAATTTTAATGCTTTTACATAATACTATGTCATAAAGTACTTTGACATAATACTATGTAATGTTCACATGTTCTTAATGTATTTTAAAACCTTATGCAATCATACGATATGTACTTTATGTGGTGCTATAATCAGAGGCGTAGAAACCATTAATATAAGTAAAAAAAGATTCAATCCCATTTTACTTTATTTACTGCAATGTTGTACATAATAATACAAAAGTCATTATGGCGGGTAACCACAAGTTCTTCTTTATATTTACCTTGTGTTAGGCCCATTTTGATTGAATAACAGGATCGTATTGATACCAGTAATTGGACACTGCGCTGATTGTTATAATTAAGAAAATTTAACAATCAAACTCTTTGTTCGCACTTGGATTGTGCTTGGACATAATTGGTAAGTTATAAATTACATGGCCTTGCTGTTGGTGGTGCAGTAAGTTGGGGTAGAACTTATAGAGCAACATATTGTGTAAGCGGTTGAGGGTGTGACTAAATAAACATAAAAGTTGAAAAAAACAAACAACTTTTTAAGGCATTGTCTGTATGGGATATTGTTCTGTAAGTACACACGACAATTTTGCTTAAAATGGCGGTAATTATAAAATAAGACAGGGAAATTGAATTTAAATTTTGCAAAAAACTTGGACCAACAAGAACTTGGCAGCGGTTGCAAGGTCAAATCACTCAAATCATAGTTTATTCAACAAAATACGCACAAGCACGTCGACATTTTTCCCGGTGTATTTACATTCTCGGAATTATTAACCACCGTTGCTGGAATATTGGCTTTAAATTTAAAAGTAATATGCAAACTGATAAGGACCCTATTAAGCTATTGTAATGTTTAATAGTAACAACTTGTTATTTATGTTTTTAACGGCAATTAAATGTAACGCAGAACTTGCAAATGGATGTGTTAACAGAAATTGTAAAAAGTGGGTTTAAAAGCAATCTTATACATTATATATGGTTGCAATGAAAATATTTAATTTAAATTGCAATTCCTAAATAATGCATTTAAAGGCAATTAAATAACACACACATTTCATTTAAAATAAAATAAAATGTTTTGCAACAGAATTATGACGTAAAAATATACCTGCTATGTTGCAAACCAAAAGTTGTTTTTTGTAGTGGAAAATGTAATGTTATCTAATCTAATATATAGTATAATTTGTAATATGTAAAATGGTTTTAATGTAATTGAATAATCCACACATGCGTTTTGAAATTAAAATTTAATTTTTTTGTAACATGCAAAATTGTGTAACGACAATTTAATACACACTTCAGTTAAAGTACAAACTTTACTTCAATTGCAATATACAAAACTGCAATGTAAAATATTTTATTGACAATTGAATAGCATACGTACCACTTGCTACAGTGATCTTTCCATCCAAACCACCATTGCTTTCGCTTGTGGTTCGAACCAGTTGTCTCTCGTACTTCTGCATGTGAGCATGGTTGACTGCATTCGATCGCTCAAAGTTACTGATCCTGCGATTTAATTCACCAGTCATGAAAATGGAAGAGGGGAACGCTGGAAAAAGTGACCACTCAAAATCATTATTTTGTCCGCATGGTTAAAAAAGCTCTAAAATTTCACAATCTTAGCTTTTATCTAGCTAATTTCAGTTGTTTTAATAACAGTTTTTAAAAACACCTTTAAACAAACATTTAAAAAAAAGGATTTTAAAATTTTCTTAAAATTATTATTTTTTTTGCTCATTAGACAAGAAATGTCTACCAATGTACTGCTCTTGTGCAAATTTACAAAACCGTAAACAACATGAAATACATTTTATCTTGTAAAAAGAATTATACTGTGTTGATAAACAGTCTTATACCTTTGAATGGAAAACTACAAGGTGTGTTATCATACGGGCAGTCATTAGCTTGCCTGTCGCCCGCTGAGCTATTGCAGCGTGTTGTTTATGACGTAGCCAAAACAAATTTAAATCGCAAACTGGAAACCACATTATATTCCAGTTCAAATTAATAGGTTGTAAATCCATAACAACTCTCCTTTGTACCTAATAGCTTTAGGTGGACAATAATTAGAATATTTTCGTACTCATTGTTCATGTAATGTTTTAATAACAGCAGTTTAATAAGATAATCTAGCATTGGGTTATCTTGTTTAAACGTTGTCACCAGGAATTTACAAACTGTGGTTCTTTTGTGGCAAACTGTGAGTGTGTACATATAATAAATCTATGTAGGTGGTTGAAACCAGCAGGTAGTAAATGTTACCGTATTTTACGGATCATAAAGCACACTTTAAATAATTTTGTTTCCTTATAAATTGATTGTGCGCCCTGTACTCCGGTGCACCTAATGTATGAATCAAGTACCGATAGTACTTTATTGCCTACACTCAAAACTAGTACCGATACTATTGTTATATAAATAAATCACCTTCTTACGCAATAAACTACTGTACTGTAACGTTGCGTCTTATAGCCCGGTGCGCCTTATGTATGGACAAAAATGTAATCAAAGCAATTTATTGACAGTGCGCCTTATAGTCGGGAGCGCTTTATAGTCTGTAAAGTACGGTAAATATGTGTTATGTGGTTTTAGCAGGTATGCATACATCGGGAGGAAAATGGTTATAGGAGGGTCAACTGTGTTCTAATGAAATATCTCTATTACAAATATATGTCATGTGCACAAATTAATGTTCAAACCATTTGCAGGCAAACCCCTACCAGTATACAATGGCGAATTAATAAAAGGTACAATACGGTTAACGGTATGTAATGGCTAATAAAAGGACAATATTACTTGATTTAAAGGAACAATAAAAGGGACAATATATTATGTAAAGGAAATACATTAATGGGCAATACTACAAGATGGAAATACGGGATAATGAAAATATGTAAATTTAAACTATTCACAAACTCCACTAATATGAGATTGGAGTTTATGGATGATTTTAGCAATTTAAGCTACTTTCTGTAGTTTATATTACAACATCAACCATATAATACCCTGATAATACCCACCCTGATAATGGCCTTGGTGATTTGTAGTATCCTTTGGGTGTGCTGTAGTACTGGAACATCATAGATGTGCTACGAGGGGACACGCTGTATGCGTTGAATGAACTGCTCATCGCAGAGTGGGCGCCAGTGGTGGATGAGCGTGAATAGGCTGGAAACCAAGCGTGAATAATTTGTCAGGAAAACTTACAAGATTGTATGGAAGAGGTTGTTTCCTGTTGTTTAGTGGTTCATGGTGGGATTAATAGTTCAACACGAATGGAATCATGGGATTTAAATACTTAATACTGTTTTTTTTTATTTCTCCGTTTGTTATAGTGATAATAACAATGTAACCAAGAAGCAAACTTTATGCAAACCCACTGTGTGACCACAAAAACAGTAATTTTAAACATTAAACAAATGCAAAATTTATTTTCATTTGAGAAATTAACCCTTAAAAATCAATACACGGTTGTGCACAGATATTACTTGTTTGCTTAAATTTGTTAAAAGAAATCTCGACAAAGCACTAAGCACGAATCACAGAGATTGCCAAACAGTGACAGATGCGTATTAGATAAAGAACAAACCACAAAAATTTACGACCGGTTTACAAAAGAAACCCTAGCTGATGCAATAAAAGAGACAGAAGTAAATGACTGGGTGTATGATACAAAGGAACCTGGAAATCTGTCAACCTTTTCTATTAAAATCTAGTTAAGATATTTATTATTATCTTCTACCTGATATGTATAATTCCAAATTCCAATTCCTAACATAATTGCAATAAGCAATTAGGATTGCGAATATTCTGTAAGTGTGGGAGGAAAATCTACACACATTATCATAGACATTATAAAAATCAGTAGCAAAAGTTCCTTGTATCTTTTAATTTGTGGGATAAAAAAGTGATTTTTATTTTTACTTTTGTAGAGACCCCACAAAAGAAAGATTTTTAATTACAAGCTGCAAAATTTAATTTAATCATTACTCAATTGCTATTCTAAACAATATTTTAAATAGTTGTTTTCTTTAAAATGTCTCAACAAAAGCATTGACTTGATCCAGTAGATTTAAATGGTTTGAATGAAGTAAATCATTTAAATGGTTTGAATGAAGTAAATCCCAAATTAACAAACATATTTAGCTTTTTGCTGTTTTCTGTTTAATCCACGTCGGTTTAGTGGCCACATCTAATTATACCGAAACTTAATAACTAATTGGTTTTTAGATGTGTTCTAACGACTGTCGTTTGCCATTTTCTTCACGTTTTTCTAATTTTTATCAAAGGACATGCATTGTATTTTCATCATAAAAACAAAAATAAACTAAACCAAAAAAACTAATCCTAATACCTGAAAAGTGGTAATACAAAATTTGAAATAAACTGTTTTACTCACTAAATTTACCTTAATGTGCATTATATATAGTTTTTGTAGCACAACAATGTTAACCCAACCGTGGATACAGCCCAACACTGTAAACATAAGCATCGATGTGATAATGATAATTGTTGGGCTGTTAAGACTTAAAATGCATACAATTATTATTGTACTTAAACAATGAACTAAGAAAAGGTGTTCAAGGCACTGTTTCAAAAAACTTAAATTATTAATTTAAAAAGGTTTAAAAAATAAATATGTAAAAAAAAACAATAATAAAATTTAAATTTAAAACAAAAATTTAAAACATAAATAAAATACCTGATACTGGAGAGCCATCAACCTCAAAAGACTTGCTTAATACCGACTTTGGGATGTCCATTCTGTTTTCAATTAATTGCAATATATATACACTACCGAATTCATTTAAAACCTTTGAAAAAAGAATAAAGTCATAAAATTAAGAAGTTAAATTATTACAACATAAGTTTTGGATTAACCTTTTTTAGTCTATGTTTAAATAGTTTTGAAATCTTATTTAGTATCTGTTTATCACGTTTTGAAAACATGACCTCATAATTACCACTATGGCCGTCATAACACACAGCACCAAAATAGTGAGTTTACTATCTCCGTGTACCACACATGTGATGACTCATTACAGAAAAACAAACAATGTTTTACAAAGGGCCAAGATAATAACAATTTTTAACTCCGAAAAGCAAACAGTAGGTTATTATCATCATCAGGTGTTCATCTGTGACAGAACAAATACATTGGATTCACAACGACCATGTTTACACTCATACTTCTCTTCTGCGCAACATAATAATCAGCTGGACAATGTATGACCATCATTGCCGCAGAAAAACATGTATGCACCGAAAAACTTCACCGTAAAAATAAACATATTATGTGTTTAACCGCGGCGGTGTGGTTAATGCAAATAAAAGTACCTGAAACTAAGAGTCAACTCGTGTTTTTTGTACTTTTAAATATGCTGTATAGTATTTCGATTTTAAAAAACATTGCAATACTTGTTATCTGTATTAATAACGCATTTGGACTTAAGATTTAACATTCAAATATATATATTGGGTTTTATTATTGTGGTTGGTAAAATGCGCCGCGAAAAATTATATTGTAATTATTTATTTTTTTTGTAATATTTTTTTTTAATTTTATTTTTAGGGTTTGTATTCATGTTATCTTTACACGTCTATTCACTATGCTATCCAGACTTGTACATTATGAATTAATTAAAATAAAAAGGCCTAGGCATATTCAAAATATACATAAAAAATAGGAAATACCCCAAAAATTTTGCTACATCAAGCTAGGAGATACCCGTACTATACTTATGTATGTTGTACACTTGTATTTCTGTTAAGTACATTTTATCATGTCCGAGACCTAATTCCTTATCTGCAAAATAATTAGACTTACAGTCTGTCAATAATAATCCAAAAACGGCAAGCTGCTTATTTTAATTCTAAATACCGAATTCAAATTTAGGCTGGGAAAAAAACAATTAATAATATTTTGGTCAGAAAAGAATACAGTGTGATGCGAATTTGATTTGAACTTTTAATTTTCTTGGTCAAAAGCACAAAAATATCAATACATAAAAATACAAATATATAGTTTATATTTTTATTTACTTATATTTAAGTGTAGTACCGGTAACATTAAACTGCTAATGCTTTGATTTAATTAAATCTTGTTATTGTTTTATTGTAAACATAAATATTTAACACATTTTGTAAGGTTAAGTAACAGCACAACTCTATGGTTTTATTATCCATCATAACAACAATGTGTCATTAGACTTTGATGTGCAGTTGCTTTGTATCATTAATGTAAATAATGCACTTTTTTCATTAGCCTCATATCTATGGGAAATACGCGATTATATACACATGCCGCAACTTCATGTAAATTCAAAAAATTTTGGATACTGAAATAAAGATTAAGGCATTGGAAATAGTGTTAGGGTTGGAGCTAAAATTGGGTTTAGTTCTGGGGTTAGTATTTATGGCAGGGTTGGAATTTGTTTTCATTTAGTTTAGTTTAGTTTATTCATTTTTGCCCCAGTTTTTAAAAAATGGCAAACGAATATAATCACGATACAGGAACAGACGGCAAAACGAACAGTCGTTAGAACACGTCAGTAAAAAAAAGGATATAAATTAATGAATATAGCAGACGCGGCCGCCAAACCTAGGTAAATTAACGATATTAGCAATCGACATTTAATTAAGACTAAACGATTTAGAGCCCTGAAGAAGAGTGTGCGGTAAAGCGCGACCAGTACAATTTTTTCGCTGAGCAGTTTGTTATCTTACTGCCACAGTCAATCAAAACATATTTTTTTGTTAAACGCACAAAAAATATAATAAACAACACGAAAATAAATTAACTGAAGTTTATCACAATTTTATATTATTGTAATAATAGGAAACACAGAGAAAACCAAACCATTATTGAACCAGGAGCCACTTGACTTAAATAATAATTTTTTTTAAATATGAAAAAAATAAATTAGAAATAATCCAAGACTTAGCATCAAACTTGCATAGTAAACGAGTAAATTAGACGAATCCTTAGGGCAAATTAAGAACTGTCCACCAAACACGCAATAACACTGCAAGAATTAGGAAATAATATTTAATCATTTCCTCTGTCCGGATTGCAACAGACTATAGTGTGCGCTATGTTTGATAGATTTATTAAAATTCGTTTAAATTTAGAACGCTAGTAACGATTATAATCTAGTTTGCCGTTTCAAATCGGCAATTTCATTCGATACATTAAACACGTTTCACTTTTACGTTACAACTGCTCGATGTTTGCAAACAAAATCTGCGATTGACGTCACAATATTTTAAAAGGGAAATCCCCTTTACATAGATAACTGTTCGTTGGAAAATATACAACGAGATTTATTTAAAAACGGTTGTGTGGTACGGTCGTGTGGCCAAATGGTTAACCGATACATATACCGACTTTTATACAAAAAAAAATGTTCTTAGTTACGAGCCCATCATGGGTTCGGAACTTGGCCCGGTAAAAAAAAATAATAAAAAAACGGTTGTGTGACCGAATGGTTAACGCGACCGATACATATAACGACTTTCATACAAAAACGGTCCTATTGACGAGCCCATCATAAGTTCGAAACTTGTCTCCGTAAAAAAACGTGAGAGATTCAACTACCAATTTCTACTTTAGAAATCGTCTTACTGATGAGCCATTATAGGTTTCAAACTTGGACCGGTAAAAATAGATTTATAAATTAAGCAACATTTGAAAGGCCGAATGATTAGGACAATTTACTGATATACACCAGAGAGAAACCAGGGTGGTAAAATGAATTAATTTATCAAGGGTCTGTTAGCTTGGTCTATTATTTCTCAACATTTGGGACAAGGACTATATCAGACTACCATAAATGGACGCGGACTCACAAAAAGTTAGGTCAACACTACCTTTAACAAAAAAAATAGTCAACTATTTTTAATTTATTTAAATCCTTCGTACGATGAAATCTATGAGAACATTGTTCCTGACTTGAAATGTTACCCAATATTCGTAAAAGTTACTAATGTTCTCTTTAACAGGTAGTTGAACCGGAAACCAAACCGGTAACCGGTTTCAGCAGTTTAGTTTTTTGAACCGAAACACAACCCGAACCACTTAACGTAAATTGTAATGAACCTGAACCGAAGTTAACCACTGAATTGGTGTTCGGATGAAAACGAAAAAGTCTGTCTTACTGCCACGATCCCAAAATTATTATTAAATAGTAGAATTTTAAATGTGTACCTCGAGTTTACTATATATTCGCTTTGTTTGTCCATTCATTTATTTGAAGTTCAAAAAAAAGCGAAACTGAACCGCTACACCGGTTCCGAACAGTTGTTTTGGCCAATCCATTACCAAACGTGAACCAATTTTTCTCATAAATCGTGAAAACCCAAACCAAACCTGAAAATTTATATTACACATCGCGCCTACTGTAGGGTTACCGAAGCTATTGCGGTGTATTGAAGATAAATTATGACGTTTCTATAGTTTTGGCACAGCCCAATAATCCACTGTGTTCAGACATAGCAACCAGGTAGAAACTAAAATAAAGAAACAAAATTTATGTTTCTAAAAATTATTTTTGTTTCCAGAAACAAAAATAACAAATTAAAAACGAAAATCGTTTCTTAGAAACTAAAAACAAAAATTTGTAAATGCATGCAAAAGGTTAGGCGCTACCGTTCCCAAGGACACGGCCGTCTTTTCAGCTGCCGCCGATCCTACTCAGTAAGTTATGTGACCAGATAAAACGTGGTCTAATTGCATCGCATTTTCCACCAACCTGCCATAGAAGCCGACGCGATCTGAAGTACATGTGTTACAACTTTACCCATATACACTAAGATATGTATAAATGAGATGGAATATAAATCTTCTTCTAAACTATATTACGGCTTATATATAGGCTATAATAGCTACCAGCTCCAAACATCTGCTCCTAAATGATACATTTTACGCCTATAAAGATGTTTACTTTTAACATAATTACTGATTCATCAGTTTGCATGAAAAATGCTTACTCGGAAACGTTTCATATTTTTACACTCGCTTGAACTGCCGGCTGCCCTCGCATGACCCGTATGCCGCGTGAAAGCTTTTGTGGTGCCTTCTATCTTCTAATTAGATTTTATTAAATACGTCGAAGCCTTAGCCCTATCGGAAAGAGAAACATTCAGGGCCTAGTTTTTGCAAGAACTTTAGAAATAAATACGATTTTGTTACAAATCGGCTGTTTATTCTCGGAGATATTAACTTTAAAGTTTGACCAATACTTAAGTACCGCGCAATACTGCGTTAAAATAAGGATTATTTCTTCAAACCATTAGTGTTTTTATAATGTACCATTAGGCTATGATGTGCACTTTATGTTATATTTCTTCTTTTGTGCCATTTTTTTTATAAAAAAAGAACTTTTATAAAAAAAATTATAAAAAATTATTTCTATGTGACTCACAACGAACTCTTAAGCATATTATTGGTTTAATAATAATCAGATCATTACTTTATGTTTCACATCTTGTGGAAGAAATTCAAATATCTCAAAGAATTGGCCTGTCACATGCGGATATGATGTTAAATAAGTGGCATGTTATATATGGGCGCCATTGTGTGTATGAGGTTCGTACGGTCGGGTCCACACGCACGCTTACGCAAGATCACACACGCTCACGCATGCACACGTAGGCTCACACAATATTTGTGAAATGGTAAGTGGGCGCACTCTTTCGCACCGGGTTAAGATAACACAAGCGTATTGGCTGATTGGGTGCTTCTATTTGGCCTACCTGTACGTGTGGGTTGTTCTTCTTCAAATAACCAACTTTCTATGAATTTCCCCGATTCAATATTGAAACCATGATTAGTTCTGCATTAAGATATAGGGTAAGACATTCCTGTTTATTCCCGTGAATGGGAAAATCAAGAGGGTTAACACACGGGCAATCGTCAGATCACCTCGCGCCTACCGTCGGGTTACCAGAGCTATTGCAGTGTGTTGTGTATGATTCACACGTTGCTTTAATTTGGTAGAACCCATTAATCCGCTGGGTTCAAGCAATGTCCGTAAGGTGCCTTGCCCAAGGACACAACCGACTAGCTATAGCGACCAGTTTCAAAGCTGCAACCCTTTGGCTAAAAGGCTACGCACTAATCTGGTGGATTAGTTTTATATATGAAACGTATATGAACCATTCGGCCACACGAACGTAAAACGAAGATATTAGTTCATATAAAGTTTGTGTTGCCGAATAGTTATCGCCGACAATATATCCTATATATCCGTTAAATTCAATTACGAATACTATGGCGAACCGTTTACCAATATTTTAATCTGGCCTGGTAAAAACCATATTAATTTATTAGTGTTCGAGTAGTATATATACTGTTATAGTTCTAACAAACATTCGAGGAACATATGATTCTCTTTCTGGCTATCGCCGTTTTTACTTGGTAAGCGAATCACTTTAGGCTACCGGCAAATTCGCTTTTTACTGGGAATAATGATTTGCAAACTTGTCACGTTGTGTGAGCTTGATTGGTACGTAATCTTCCCTCTAAAGCAGGGGTTCTTAACCAGGGGTAAATTTTACCGATTGAAGGAGTAAATTTCGTGGAAAACAAGCACAAAAGTCTCACTGATTGACTGTTGAAATTGTGTGTCAGTTAGTATTAAAATATTTTTTACATTCTTATGTGTTTACTGTAGTTTTTCATAACTAAAAAACTATTTTGATATGTGCCCTGGTAAAAAAAAAACAAAAGATTTGCTTTACTTTTCTTGACAAAGGGCCACCAAGAAAATGGGGTATATATACTTTTTTTATTCGGAAAGGGCTAAACGAGACAAAAAAGGTTAAGAACCCCTGCTTTAAAGGACTGCAGGTTCGAAACTGGTTGCTAGCTACTCGGCAGTGTCCTTGGGTAAGGCACTTTACGGACATCGCCAGAACCCAGCGGATTATAACGGGTTCTACTAAACTAAAGGAACGTCTTAATCATACACACCACACTGCAATAGCTTCCGGTTGACCGACGTTTTTTTTGCATTTTCCCTTTTATGCAGATAAACACGAATATCCTGAAAGCCAAAACCAATTTACAATCTTCGTTTGCGCGTTTAAATTTCCTAATGTTATGACACCAAAACGTAAATTTTGTCAAATTGTCAATTCCGCTGTATTAACAACGTCCCAATCACATCAACAGACTGCGATAGCTTTGGTAACTGAAGCGTGAAGACAATATTCCCGCTTCAATTTAAATTACAAAACCATAATAATCTGTAACGAAGGGGTAATTGACCAACTAAACATATAATTACCCAGTCTACCAGCAACCTTGCCCATTTTTGGCGGGCTAAATTTTTAAACCGCAGTTGCCTTATTTAAGTCCGTTTTTGTATTTAGGACCTTACGCATGAATCGGTCGCGCTAACAACAGTTAACCCAGCTCACGATTTCATTCACCATCACCCGCCCCCGCAGTTTTACTATAGAGCGGCCCATTCCTGTGCCAAATGATCAGCAGAGCGCATCGAGAGTTTACAACAATTTTGTTTTCAGTGGTCTTGTCGGCCCTAAGGGGTGAATATCTACAAATAACGCTTAGTTTCACGTTCAGGATCTAGTTTTCCGAAATGGAACCTGCAAATAATTCTGTTAATTTGCACATTGACCCAAAAGGTAATGAAACTTGAATAAAATAATTTGCAAAACATAATTTTTTTATTAATGTGTTTAATATTTTTAATTTACCAAAGCTATTTTTGTTATTACTGTAAAGAAAAGAAACAAATTAAACTAAAGTGATGGAAATTGTGAGAAATTATTTTGTCGGGCGTTTTTTTACCTGCCTAAGTTTCTAACCCATGATTAGCACGTCACTAACCGCGTTTTTGTATAGGAGGACATAGGATAGGATATTCATCTTTATCCCCGTGAATGGGAAAACCAAGGGGGTTAACACACGGGAAATCGTCAGATCACCTCGCGCCCATCGTCGGGTTACCGGAGCTATTGCAGTGTGTGGTATATGATACACACAGTCCTTTAATTTGGTAGAATCCATTAATCCGCTGGGTTCAGGCAATGTCCGTAAAGTGCCTTGCCCAAGGACACAACCGACTAGCTAGCGACCAGTTTCGCACCTGCAAGCTGCAACCTTTCGATTGAAAGACGACGCACTTAACCGTTAGACCAACGGGCCGGACATATAGAATACGGTATATGTATCGCTCGCTAACCATTCACCCATAGGACCGTACTTGATCGCCAGTTAAATATGGCATGCAATCAATTATTTTTTTTCTGTGGGCGAAAGTATCTGATGATTGTGGTATTTTATTGTTAAGTCATGATGTGTAAATAATTAATTTGCTAAGTAACAATGATGGTGATTCCCCAATGTCGGTAGGATTGGAAGCAGCGTGTGCTAGGTGTTGATCTTCGTGAAATAAACATTACATTTCATTTTTGTGAAATATAGATGTTGAATGTTTATTTCCTAGATTTTATGGTATTAAAAATCTCCCAGATTACTAAGGATTATAATTTGTGTTGCAAATCTCAGGTAGATTACTGAACGACGGAATCGGAGATGTGGATTATCTCCGACACTCTGTATACGCCGAGGCGCTGGCACGACAGATTGAAACCTCTTCATGCCCGATCACTGTCGGTATATTTGCCAAGTGGGGAAGCGGGAAAACGTTTCTGCTCAAGCAAATTCAAAGTTAGTTAGGAAATATGCAAATACTCGCCAACACATATTAGCTTTGGTGACCAGGTTCCTCTAAATACTACAGGATCACTTGGAGCGCTTGGATCGCTTGGATTGCTATGGAACGTAATTATAACCCTGTCCCAAACACTAATCTCAACCCCAGAACAAACTTTAACCCAACTCTAACATTAATATTATGGCTGTTGTAATTACGAAGTATAGTAAGCGATCCAAGTGCTCCAAGCGATTCAAGCGATCCATTCAATCCAAGCGATCCTGTAGTATTTAGAGGTACCGTCGGTGACCTGGTGGTTGGTCTGTTGTAAACTGATAATTTGTTATTTATTTTTAAATTTTGATTTGCATTTCTTAAAAGGCGGCACCTGCCTTGATAACCGGTTTCTCGGTGTCTTCTTGTTAAACTTTGTTGCTGTGTGTTTAAGAAATAAATATATTTGATTGACAATTGACTCAAGCAAAAAAGGTTAAGTTCAAATGAAATTAAAAAATAAATCATAGATAATACAAAGGTCTGATTACCTGACGGTGGCCAGGTGATCTAACGATTACCAATGTGATAAATCTTGCACGTTTTACCATTCAAAGTGATAACACATGAATATCATATCATGTAATTAAAAAACAGTAATTTAGCTTCACCTGCACAGGTCGCCTGTTAGAATCACCGGTAAAGGAGAAGAATCATCAACGAAGTATCACATGGAAGTTTTCAATGTTTCTATTTTTCGTGCTCGTCTGTCTCACTGCTGTGCTCTGCTTGTTTATCGCCGTTCCTCGATGGTTTTTTGAGACCAGCCAAGTAACTGCAGTCCGGGTTGCATCATCTGGTTGCATCCTGATAATATTGATGACACTGATCGGTATTCTAATGTGCTGGGAAACGCCATGTTCCATGAGCTTCTTCCGCGTGTTATTCTACGCTGTGTTCACGAAATTGCCAATCGATGAGCGACCACGAAACTTCCAAGAAGTGTCCCACTCAACCGAGGTTGTTTTGCACCTACAAAGTCCTAGCATGACGGATCGCATGTTAGAAACTCACGTAAAACCAATTAAATCAACAAGGTAATAATTATCTGCCATACCTATTCGCTTTCGGGTAGGATATCATGTTTATTTAGTTCAGCTGAAAGTTTGATGGTTACCTCTTAGCCAATATATTGTACAGTCGAAACTGGTGGGCTATGGACAATGATTTGGACATCGTATTAAACAGCAAATAATCTGACGATTGTCTGTATGATAACTATCCCAGTTTTCAATTAAAGTAAAAACAGAACGATCTTATTCTATCCCAGTAATTAAAAACAGAGACAATGTCCAATAAGCCTAAGAACACAACTTTATCTATTCAAGCAGGTGGTTTTGATCCCACAACCCTTCGGTTGTCTCCAGATCGCTGACACTCTTACCGACTGAGCTAACCAGCTGGACATGGATCTAAAACGATTCTAAACCATCCCGTCCACAGGTATATCAACATCGATTTCAATGCGTGGGAATACGCTGGGTGTGACTGCCTTTGGGCTGGAATCGTCACCAAATTAGTGGAGGAAATTGAAAAGGAATTCGGTGTTCTAACGACTCGACTCTTTCGGACCATATCCCTTGACACCAGGTGCTACAATGATTTTCTACTGGACCAAGTTTTGAACCCGTGATGTACTAGTCATACAATCCAAGTTTAAATAACATTCTAAACATTAATGTCATAAATTCCACAAATCATTGTCAATTTAACCATTCATGTGTTGCTTTTTCAGTGGGACATTGATGGACTTTCTGTCGTATTTAAATGCATGCCGTTGCATTTTTTTACTAGGACAAGGATCAAACCAGCTATGGTTTTATCAATAATACAGTTATTCATATATGATTCTGCATGATGATTATAATATTTATATTTATCCCTGTGAATGAAAAAACCAGTTGGGTTACCACACAGGCAATCATCAGATCACCTCATGTCCACTGTCGGGTTACCCGAGCTATTGCAGTGTGTTGTGTATGATAGACACTTTCCTTTAATTTAGTAGAACCCAATAATCCGCTGGGTTCAGGCAATGTCTGTTAAGTGCCTTACCCAAGGACCCAACCGACTAGCTAGCAACCAGTAATGGTAACCATCACTTCCAGTGCACTCCAATAAAAAAAATATATATTGATTTGAAAATGTAATGATATTTATATAATTCTGCATAAAACCGGTTATGGTAATCATCCCTCTACTCAAATTCCAGTTGCCGCAAAGTGAACAATGGTGGTCATAAGCTGTGTACCCACCTCGTGACCAACCCAAAGACGACACTTATGGTACCACACCTCATCTGGTTTATTCTGGTCTTTCTTATACTGGTTACTCTACCTCTCATTATCATGTGTGTGTTTACATCTCTACCTCAAGCCTCTGTAGTAAGTGACCATTGTATTGTGTGTGAGGCGCATCATCTTAACAATTTCAAGGTTAAAAATGTCAAAAACTTGAAGACCAGTTTTATTGCATTTGTGCACATTATTAGTGCAGTAGAATAGTGTGAAAAAGGTTGCAGATTTGAAAGCTTTTCAGCTAAAAGGTTGCAAAACGGGTTGCTAGCTAGTTGGTTGTGTTCTTGGGCAGGGCACGTAATGGGCATTGCATAAACTCAGTGTTAACGGGTTTTCCAAAATTGAAGGAGCGTGTGAATCATACACAACACACTGCAATAGCTCCGGTAACTCGACGTTGGGTGCGAGCTGATATGACTAATATACGTGTGTTAACCTTCTTGGTTTTTCCATGCATGGGGTTATGCATAAATATCTTCTTCCTATCTTATCAATTTTACTATAATATGCTTGACAAACCTAAACAATAATCTTTTTCTTGCCAGTATTCAACAAGCACAACGAAATTGGTCACTCAAGTCGTATCATTTCTCCCCATCTCACTAACTGCTCTGTATGCTGCGTTTAAAGTGGGCTGGGCAATGCTTCACACTCACACACGGGTTATAACTTCAGCATTACAAGGAACGAAAGGAAAGTTTGCTGTGCAACTTGGTTTTATGGAAAAAGTTAAAACTGAGGTAAAATACTTGGACAGTAGAAAAATAGGGGAATATTTAACAATGAAATATATACTTGTTCTGCCTAAACGAAATTAAGGAGAAATGTGCGGAAATGCAGAAATTGTTAGTCATAGTTAACCTTTAATTAGAGGTAGTATGGTAAATGGATAATATTTATCTTCTTTGCATTTATTTCCGTTGTTTCGTTTTTCCATCTTAAAGTAGTAACCACATAATTTACAATAAGATTGCTGAGCAATCGTTCAGCATAAGTGCCAAATGGTGAGTCAGCATATACAGCGGCCGGCACCCAATTTTCATTCAGATCTTGCTGGATAGTTTAGTACATGTGATTATTTAAAGGTGACCTCGGTTATTCAGTTGGTACGAACTGTGGAATTCATCTACCAAGTTGAATACAAGATCATTATCTCTGTGGATGATTTAGACCGGATACAACTCAACCAGGTATAACAAGTATTTATGTGGTTCGGCCAAATGGTTGCAGAGTCGAAACCCGCTGCTTGTTAAGGTGGTTGTGTCCTTGGGCCCTTACATACCTGATGTGGATTAATGGGTTCTACCAAACTGAAGGAACATGTGAATCATACACAACACGCTGCAATAGCTCCGGCAAACTGATAGTGGGTGACGGGTGATCTAATAATTGCCTTGTGTAACATTGTGTGTTTTGGGCAGAACACCCCTTACGTACCCATTCGAACTTGATGTTCTATTTTCTGACAATTTTCCATAAAAACTGACGATTGTCTGTATCAAACGACCCTTATGTACCCATTCACGGGAATAAAATATGACAATCCATTTGACATGGTCTTCAGGTAAAGTCAGTTTTGGTAGCTGTAAGTATTCTCCTCAGTTAGCGATCACCATAATTAACATTGCCTGAACCCAGCGTTTAAATGAGTTCTACTAAATTAAAGGAAAATGTGAAAATAAAATGAAATAGCCCTGATAACTCGACGGGGGGCACAAGTTAAGATGGTGATCAACTGTGTGTTAACCCCCATGGTTTTCCCATTCACAGAGATAAACGTAATCATCCTATCCTAAGGTAAAATCAGTATTGGAGGCTGTAAGTATTCTCCTGAGCGATCGATCTTCGCCGTTTGTTTGTCTCCTCGCCATCGACCCAAGAGTGGCGTTCCAATGCATTGAGGATGACATGGGTTCTGCTCTGCTGGAAGCAAACGTGAATGGTCATGAGTACTTGAAGAAAATCATCAACCTTCCGTTTTGTCTGCCTGAGGTAAGATATATTAAAATAAGTTGTGTCTTTAGCTTGGATGCTTTATATTATTACACTGGCAATTGTCAGACCACCTTGCGTCCATGGGTTACAGTAGCTATTGCAAACATGAGTACTTGTAGAAAATTATTAATCTTCCAATCTGTCTGCCTGAGGTAATCACATGGGGTTAGCTTTTATTACAAGTTTATACAGGTAAATGCTATGGGTAAGGATCAAACTGACAATCTGTCTGTTTAATACCATCGACCTTAACCGCTATACCAATGTGGCTTACAAACTTATCTTTGTAGATTTTGTTTTTAATTCTTATTGGTAATTTAAATTCTTTGGATGTTTTGGCACTTTTAATGTTTTTATTTTTTTATTAGTTGATTAGTTAAACAAATGTTTTTCTGTAATTTTTGGTTGAACCTTGATTTTTAAGATACGTTGTGTGGTCGGTGAAAAAAGCAAGATGTTGATTGAATAAAGTGCGGTTAAACACCAAAGTTCAAGCCGCAATAAATTTATTTTAAACCAAATACATGGTTAACACAATCTTGCTTGCTTTAGATCAGCAGTTCAGAAAGACAAAGGTACATCATTGGTTTGATAAAGCAGGCTGATAACACAATAACAGAACAACGACCACCAACCACTCATCAGGATGGTATATCGCTATGTTAAAATTTTTCAAATTTTTCCGCTGTTTTCCTTGTACAATGTTCATACCCAGTCCGACCGATTAGTCTGGTGGTTTAGTGTTGCCTTTCAGCCGAAGGGTAGTAGGTTCGAAACTGGTCGCTAGCTAGTCGGTTGTGTCCTTGGGCAAGGCACTAATTAACGGACATTGTCTGAACCTAGCGGATTAATGGGTTCTACTAAATTGAACGTGTCTATCATACACAACACACTGCAATAGCTCCAGTAACCTGACGGTGGGCGCAAGGTGATCTGATGATTGCCCGTGTGGTAACCCCCTTTGCGTTTTCCCATTCACGGGGGTTGAATTTAAGTTTTATATTCTAGACTTTCCTAAAGAGATTGATTCAACCGGTGCATTTAGTGCCATATAAAGCCCCCATTGTAAATATATGACCAATCAGATATGACTTTCTTCTGTAACATTTCCAACCATATATTCTTGTTTATAATATGACAGGATTATTTTGTGCATCAGCACAGATTGGTTAAAAATGTCATGAAATGGGTTAAGAAACAACTGCAGTAGGATAGGCATTTTTATCTTTGTAAATGGAAGAGGGGCATTATCACATAGGTAATCGTCAGAGACACAAATGACTAGCTAACAACAGTTTCGATCCTGCAACCCTGTTGAGTTACCTGCAAGCCACCAACCTACTAAGCTATTCAGTTGGATATATACCTCCGTACATACCTTGTTATAACGTCGTTACACTTATATAAATGTGACAAATCAAAAAGATAATATTTGAATTTGTGAAAAAGCAGCGACCACATTTATTGCAGACTCCCCTAAACATGGTGGGCATTCCACTGGAGGTGCTGCTGCAGATAAAGATCATTGTTATGATGTCGTTGACAACTCGTTCCGTGAGTAGGGTTGGGGATAACTCTGATGCCGTTGTTATTTTGTATCAGGCTAAGTATACTACTACCAGACAAAGTTTTATATTTTTTCACAATTTAAATTGAAGTTTGGTTCTGTAATATAAACTCAAAAAGCTTCAAAATTAATTTTATGCCGATACCCCTCTGTACATCGGCAACTTTTTCCCAACAAAACAGCTAGCAGATGAACAATCAACACTTTTATTTCACAAAGCACTGTTATTACAAAACTATTACAAATCTTGACCATAAAATATGATCAACGACGCGCAGCCTAGCACATGCTGCTTCTAACCATACAAACACTGGGGAATCACCACCATTGTTAAACACTCATTTAAACATATGACTAAGAAAGCGCTACATATTATTTCTGTTTGCACATAGAGGTCTCTTAATTAATGAAACACCATCTACAACTTTCTTTATTTCACAATAAATATGACAATGTTATTTTCAGAAAATGAAGAGCTTAGCTTGGCTAAGTTCATGTATCACAGCAGGTAAATAATTTAGTTGTATGTTACTAGCCACCTAGGTGTAATCGTTGGATGCAGCAGTAAACACGCTCGGAGGGCTGCTGGGGGTACTGGTTTACCTGGGTGAGATGGTTATTGGTGGGGGGGGGGCAGTAAATAGGATATTTATCTCCGTGAATGGGAAAACCAAGGGGGTTAACACACGGGCAATCGTCAGATCACCTCGCGCCCACCGTCGGGTTACCTGAGTTATTGCAGTGCGTTGTGTATGATTGAACAGTTCATACAGTTATCGTAGAACCCGTTACCTCAGGAAATGTCCACTAAGTGCCATGTCATTAACAGCCATTGACTGGCTTTGACAACTATTCGGTGCCTGCAGGTCGAGGCACTAATCAACTAGCTTACCGGCCGAACATTAGCATAGGATATTCATGTTAATCCCTGTAAATGGGAAAACCAAGGGGGTTAACACACGGGCAATCGTCAGATCATCTCGTGCCCATCATCGGGTTACCAGAGCAATTGCAGTGTGTTGTATATGATAGACACGTTCCTTTAATCAACCCTTCGGTTAAAGGTGGCGCAATAATCCACCAGACTAATCGGTCAAACCAATTATTTCTCCCCGACAGAAAATACTTCTACAATGACTCGTTAATACAATCAGTTCTCTCGGGGAATCCCCGTCACGTGAAGCGAATATTTAATGTCATTTCGCTTTCAAGTATTATTATTGAGAGGCTTCGCAAGGTAAAAATTAACCCTTTTGTGTAATTTCATATATAAACAATGAAATTCGCAATCAGTGATAAGTAATTTGCTTCATGTTTTCCTTACTAAATCTTCAGTGTTTTGTGGATTTTGTCAGAACTGTCATTTAACTCTTGGTTTATAATCCGACCAACATAGCTTGGTTAGTGCATCGTTCTTTAGTCGAAAGGTTGGAAGTTTGAAACTGGTCCAAGTTGTATTCTTATTCAAGACACTTGTTGGACATTGCCTAACCCTAGTGAATTTATAGGTTCCACCAAAACTCAAATTATAACATATTGCAATAGCTCTAGTAACCTGATGATGGGTGCGAGGTGATTTAATGGTTGCTAGTGTGTAAACAATCATCACTCTAATCTTTATTATAGTAGCAGTGGCAACGTTTACCTAATTATAACTTCGTACAATTTTGTACTGCTCTTACTGGTGATATGTCCTCATTATATTCAGGATTTTAATTCGATTTATTTTTTTAAAAATTATTCTGTTTCAATTTCTTTATAATTTGGTTAATGTAAGGTTTAACGGTCATTTTATATTTTTTTTCTGTGTTATCCATTATATTTACTGACATGTTTTACCAACTGTAGTTTTGCCGTTTTATCCTTTCTTCTTTAAATGTCTCCTTTAAATAAAATTCTTCGAGGCTTAGTGTTATAGTGTAATAGTGCAATTTTTATTTTATAATCAATTAATTAATTACTTAATTAATTTTTTAATATTTATTTTATTTTTTTATTTGGGTTTAGCGGCCACGTCAAATTATACCGAATTTTAATAGTCTATTCTTTTTTTTAGACGTGTTCTAACAACTGTCATTTTGCCGTTTTTTCCTGTTTTCCAAATTTTTACCGATAGTCCTGTTTAATGTATTGAAGGAGTAAAAAAATAATCTGAACCTCACACAGGTATCCTCGGAAATCATGATGACGGAACAGATGGCCGAGCGACTGGTTGTGTGGGTTGTAATCCTTGATGAATGGCCGGTGAATATGCGACAAATAATGGAAACCATTTCACATTTGGAACGTAAATCAATTTTAGCTCAAAGTCATTTCTCAGAAGAAACCACATTATCTGATTTCTTTACCCGGTAAATTCGATTAGTGTAAGCATTTTGTTATAAATCTTGGTTCCAATTTTAATTGAATAATTTTTTTATTTAAGTTTGGCGGCCTCATGTAAATATGCTTAAAATAAATAATTGATTGGATTGTTTTATCGACCGTTTTGTTTACGCATGTTTTTTAGCGACTTTCGTTTCGCGTTTTTTTTCAGTCTTCCAAATTTTTATCAAAGGTCCTGCTTCAGTTTTTATCACAGAAACTAAACTAAATACAACTCTTCTGTTTAATTTCACATACACAATGAATTCGCAATAATGTGAATTTTCCTTATGTTTTCCTTAATGAATCTTCAGTGTTTTTTTGTGGATAGTGTCCGGTATTGAAACTCTTGGTTTATAATCCGACCAACATACCTTGTTGGGTTAGTGCATCGTGTTTTAATCGAAAGGTTGCAGGTTTGGTCGCAGTTGTGTTCTTTTTCGCATAAAATATGTTAATTTTTCTTTGTTTTTCCAGCTTTCATTCGTCGAAGTCTTCACAAAGCCATCTCATATTTGAACGATTTTTGGGAAAAGCTGATTGGTTAACGATCAAACTTACCAAGTCATATTTGCCGTTTACAATAAACTTGTATCCGAGCTAGAAGTGCCGCATAATATCTGCTTATTTGCATACCAACTTCCAATGTATTTACATGATGAATTTATAAAGTAACCCAACACTAATATCGCTAATTATTTCTAACCACTAATTGTGAATTTAAAAAAACTATTATTTAATATTATTATTGCTAATTTCTGATTTAAAAATATAACCATTTTTCCGTATAATGGTTAAATTAAAGTGTGAAATTAAAAATGGTGTGGTGAATGTTAAAATAAATTCTATATTCGTGAATTTAAGTGGTTTATTACACGATCACTTTTTGGTCATATTCGGAGGGTTATTACGCAACGCATAATAAACATACAAGTTTACCTTGTAAAAGGTCGTGTAGCAGAATTCTTCCACTTTCCGAAGTTGAAAAATGCAAATAGCCTAAATACAGGCGGATTTATATTGTTTTATATAAACATTAATAGTGCTGGGAAGAGGTTTATCATGAAAGGGAAAACACCGGACGCCTTTCTCTCACGCTTGTTAGTTGAATCTGAACTGAACGGTGCATCGTACAGTGAACCTATTGTGTATGCAGTTGACTCATTCAGTTTAATTTTATGATTACTATTATTGTTCGGATATCCCGTCTACGCAATTTAATCGACGCACGCATACGCAGGTACTTATACATATAAACTAAAGTCTCTGTTTATATAACGGTATATTATAGTTAAAATATCGGTGCCTCTAAATATTACAGGATCGCTTGTAGCGCTTAGATTTCTTGGAGCGGGTTAGAGTGAGAGATAGGATTAAATTTTGGTGTTAGAGTGTTAAGCGATCCTGTAGTAATTAGAGGCACTCTTGAAATGTAATGTATACACAAATACCTATAAGAAACAAAAATAAAATTGGATTGTATAACCAAAGTTCTTTTGGTTCCATTGAAGGGCATGTTTCCGTAGCATTAATAGACCACAAACTGGAAATATATTCTGATATCCAAGAAAGAATGAATAAACCTAGATCTTTGCTGGTTTTTGCGATCCAACAATTCCGGAATGACAGCGACGTCGGTTATTGGAGAGAGGGTGCGAACAGTGTCTGCAGAGGATGAACAGGTAAAAGTAAAAAGGGAGGATTACATTACATTGGTAGTGTGCAGGTTAATGGTAGAAGTGCGTATTACATTACATTGGTATGGGTGATCTCCGTGAGAAACTTTAGTTAAATTTAAAAAAAAAAAAAATTCGTATTGTTTTTATTTTTTTGCTGTGCGTTTAACAAATAAATATGTTTGATTGATTGATTGATTAGGATAATTGTTAGTATGGGCGGGTCAACGGTAGAAGTGCGTCTAATTACTACAGGATCGCTTGGAACTTTTACCCTCAAAGCGATCCTGTAGTAATTCGAGCTACCACAATGGTAGCACTGGGACCAGGAATATAGGCCATGATACATTACATTATTATGGGTGGGTCCATGGTAGTACTGGGACCAGAAATGTAGGACATGATACATTACATTAGTATGGGTGGGTCCATGGTAGCACTGGTATCAGGAATGTAGGCCACGATACATTACATTAGTATGGGTGTGTACATGGTAGCACTGGGATCAGGAATGTAGGCCATGATATATTACATTAGTATGGGTGAGTCCATGGTAGCACTGGGACCAGGAATGTAGGCCATGATACATTACATTAGTATGGGTGGGTCCATGGTAGTACTGGGACCAGAAATGTAGGACATGATACATTACATTAGTATGGGTGGGTCCATGGTAGCACTGGTATCAGGAATGTAGGCCACGATACATTACATTAGTATGGGTGGGTACATGGTAACACTGGTATCAGGAATGTAGGTCATCATACATTACATTGCTAAGGGTGGGTATGGGTATATGGTAGCATTGGGACCAGGAATGCAGGCCATGATCTTAGTATGGGGTAGAGATAAGTGTTAAGGGCAGGATTTAAATTAGTTTCCATAATTGACATCTTCTCACACTTTGTATGAGCATTACCCACTCACTGATAAATAGCGCAGCAAATAATAGACCTGGAAAATTAAATCTTGCTTCGGACTTGTATTGGTTAACTATTTTTCCCAGGAAAAGTCCTGGATTGAATTGACATTTAATAAGCGAGAATGCTTCAAGTTTATTCCAGTTGGTTCCTATTCCCAAGAACACATTTCAAGGTATTTCATGATTGAATTAATTACTCTAAGTCAGCGTTTTCCAACCTTTTTTGGTCGCGGGCTATTTCCTTACCAGCGAAAGTCTTTGCGGACTCAAAGTGCATCAATTTTCAAAAGGCGTAAGTCAAAAGTGTAGCGTAACTGGACTATGTGAATACGACACATTACTGCAAACTTAAAATTACCTCGAGTTACTATGTCTCGTTGATAAAAAACATATCACTGCTGTTTATAACGATAAAAACAAAAGTTTTGCAAATTGTTGATGTGCTTGCGGACTCATTTAAACCTTTCACGGACTCAAATGAGACCGCGGATTCGGGTTGGGAAACACTGCTCTAAGTAGTAAGTACCTATATTGGGTTTTATAGCAGTGTCCATATATTTTCTTAATTTGTTCTAATTTTGTTTGTATTTTATTGATGTGCTATAACAACAATGTTTTGATAATTTTTCCTGTTTCCTCTTTGCTGTATTTTAAATGTGTCTTCCTTTAATTATTGTTTTTAAAGAAGAAAAAACAAATAAACCAAACTAATATTGTTACATGCAATTTTAATAAAAATTTATTTAATTTCTAATTATTAGTTAAATTACGTGTTCTTGCCTAAGGGATAATCTTAATAAAAGTCATTTTAAATCGCTGTCAAAGTAGTTTAAAGTTGATTTTATGATACTAGTATTAAATAGGCTATATTTATATATTTTGAATAACGGAAATGCATGTGGAATGTTGTTATCAGTGAATTGAAAAAACACCACAGTTCCACAATGGAGCCATGCTTTACTTTTAAGTTAAAATATTATCAGTATAACCCCAACATAGTGTAAAGATATTTATTTCTATGTTATAAAATTACAAATACAAAGTCTCAATTTTTATGCCCGCTGAAATTCCGTTTTTTCCGATGAATTGTGTTTATTTGAATGCCAGTTTTTTTACAATTTTGGTTGAAATTGTTTTTGAGTAATGCTTTGGTTAAGTGATATAATAATAAATCTTAATGAAATGATATTTTATATTTAATACCAGCATTGTACTATTACCAATATGCATTTTGGGAAAATGTGTTAAAATGTTCAACTATTTTTCTTTTCTTTTTCAATTGTAAAGCAATGTTAACCATAGTATTAAGACATCAGGGCCTACGTTTAGTTTAGCTTAGTTTATTTTTTATTTATTATAAATTAAGGAGTATGGATAAAACGGCAAAATTATAGTAGTTTAAACACATTAGTGAATACACATGGTATAACATGAAAAAGTGATTTGGTCGTTAAATCATACATTAACGAAACAAAAGACATTGTGATGCAATATCGATGCTTCCAGATGCGGATGCGGTCGTCTGTTGTCCAACCATCACTACCTCAACATGCGGAACTTGCCGACAGAGGAGGAAAACCTGCCACTAGGTGCCACTGCCAAGAACTTTACCTCGACAAAAAAGCAGCCACCGATTTTCTACCAGGAGGAAACAAGTTTCGCACAACCAGAAGCGATTCTTCCGATGTTGTACGTATTTATCTATGTATGTAGGGATGCAGAATATGGAATTTCGATTCTTTAAGATTCAAATCCCTAGGGATTCGAATCTTTACAAGCAATTTGATATGAATAGATAGGATTATTTATCTATGTATATGTATTTTTTGGCTTTATACTGGTTTTAATGAGTGAAATACTTACAATATTAGTTTAAAATAAAAGCATGTTCGATTTCACCCTAAAATATTTATAAAAGAAATATCAAAATTTGCATGAAATTGTCTAAAAACGTTTTAGGGAATAGTATTTTTATTTATGGCATGATACCAATGATACAATGAATAATATTTCACTTAGAGATGACAAGAAGGACGATGCGGTGCAGTGGGCAGTGAACAAACACACATCAACGTGGCCGACTGACGCTCATGGCACGTTGGAATTCCAGGGAACTGGGGAGGGAGATAAATCTCAGGTAAACCCGACTTCTTTGTATATTGGACAGTATAGGATATTCATGTTTTATATATAGGACAGGATAGGATATTCATGTTTTATATATAGGACAGGATAGGATATTCATGTTTATCCCCGTGAATGGAAAAACTTAAAGGGGGGGTTAACTCACGGGCAATTGTCAGATCACCTCGCACCCATTTTTTTCGATTTTAAAGTTTAATGACTCTCAGCAGTCTTTTCACTGTCACACAGTGCAGTAAGAATTATGTTTCTTTTAATACACAATATTGATAACATTTTACTTTCTCTTTTCTTCATTTATATTGTTCATATTAATTTTTCCTTTAAAATTGTCGTTTTTAATAATACATGGAACAACTACTTTTATTTTACTGTTATTTAAATGATGTGTTTTAAACTACAATTTTAACATTTTTCCTGCTTTATTAATTAAATATCTATAATAATCTTATTTTCTGTAACGAAAGTGTGAAATTAAACCTATTTAAATTTAGTTGGTCCGAGCGGATAGTCTGGTGGTTTAATGTGGCGCCCTTCAACCAAAAGGTTGCAGGTTCGAAACTGGTCCCCAGCCAATCGGTTGTGTCCTTGGGCAAGATACTTAACGGACATTACCTTAACCCAGCGGATTAATAGGTTCTACTAAATTGAAGGAACGTGTGAATCATACAGAACACACTGCAATAGCTCTGGTAACCGTGTGTCAACCCCTTGGTTTCCCATCCATGTGGATAAATATAAATATCCGATCCTAGTTCATTCGCTTGGCGCAAGACACGTCGCCAGAGTTGGCGTTACAACTGCTGATTGACGAATGGAAGTTACAACCCCCTCACATGGTGATTAGTGTGCACGGCGGAACTCACAACCTTCAACTTCAACCAAAGCTCATGAGGTGAGAATACCCATGTGATAGCGGGCCTTGCATTTTCACATCAAATTTGGTAAAATGGTGCAGCTGTTGTAAATGAAAAACATGTTAAAATCCCCTTTTATCCATAATATCTTTATTCCTTCGTAGAATTATCCGTTCTTATTAAAAGTTTAATAAATAAACATAGATTTAGAAATGAAATTTTTTCTGATTTACTTTAGATTTTGTTAAATATTGATGATATGAAGTAGTGTAGTGAACCCAACCCATACCCATACAAGTGATCATATGTGGTAGATGGTAGTGTATCACCCATACAATCACACTGTGGTGATGGTATGTTAAACTACCGGGTATTAAATATATTAGTAATGCAATCTAAAACAGTATTGAAATAAAATAAATCAGAGAAAAAAGGCAAATCATCACCATTTATTATACCTTGGTTTTTTAATTTGACCAAACTATTATCAAAAACTTATATTGTGCGTTTGCAAATTAGAATTTTAGAGTTTAAAATCTCCATAAATATAATTCAAAATCGGCTACTTAAAAAAAACTTTGGATTTAGTATTCTACGATTTGTCAAATACTAATTACATCAAGCGTTCTGTCAGCCGCACAATCCCTGTGTAAGGATGGTTGATTCTATTACTTCCCATTAGCAATTTTAAATAGAGCAGCTGGCTACTGAATTTCCAGGCTTTGTACCGGTGAAAGAAAACGTTTGCTTTTGCATTGATTTAGTCGATTCACGAGCAGTTTTCTGAATTTACTAACAATTAGCGAGGTCATGTTTACTTTTCATGTGCGAGTAAGAATTTATACTTATGCAAATAAAAAACTAATAACCGTTTACCGCGACCGTTTTCTATTTAACTAGCGTATAGGGGAATAAAAAACAAATCCTCATAATTGCGACCTTTTTATTGAACACATAGTGGGTTTTATAACATGTTTTATTTTAACATGTTTCATTTTATTTTTGTAAAAGATTTACTCCCATTACTCGTGTGAAAGATTACTAGCGCTACTCGCATGAGCTTCCACACGCGTGTAAATTCTGAATCGCCCGAAATATTGATAAATTTTTCACCCTCCACTTTTATTTACAAAACCAGTTTTTCATTACAGCATTATCAGTTCCTATTTAAAGCTTTATAAATAAACTCAAACACAGCTGTTTTTTCTGAATTATTTCAGATTTTGTTAAATACTGATAACATAAGCAGTTCATAAAAAAAATCCTTCCGCGTGCCAACTAACAATTCGTGGGAACATATTTCTGTTTTTGAATGTTTACCCCTACTATAATAGGAGTTGTACTATTTCCTACTATAGTACGAGTTCTGTACTTTTGAAATGCACTAATGTGACATCAAATAGCTTATTGTGATGTCATAAATGCCTATAGCCTGTAAGCTTTCATGACAAATTGTTTGTTAAGTTGATTGAAAGAGCAGTTGCGTAAAAACTTAATTTTACACAGTTTTTTTTCAGAAGCGTCGTTTAAATTTTTTGGAGGGTGCTTAGCGGTCCCAGAAAATTGTCTTGCGGTCCCCAAAAGACCGCGGACCCCAGTTTGAGAACCGCTGTTTTACAGTAATGACTTTTAATTTTTATCTTTACTGCAAAATAAGCAAGCGCTGTACTACTGTACTATTACTGATAGAGCAAACCTTAGGCAGGTGAAAAAGTGTGTTCAACAATAAATTTTTTCTCTCATTTACGCAATTTGATAAACGTAACGATAAGCTTATGTGAAATAAGTTACCGGTCTTTTTTTACTTGCCGAAATATGCATTTATGACCTTTACCGATACCGAATGACCTTACCGGTACATGGTACATCATGTTTATCCTTAAAACACTGTGTATCTCAAATTGCTAACAAAAGTAAATTAGAATGCTAAGGGTAACTGATATTAACTATATCTGGTTGGCTGCACAAACGTACAAATTTCTCTCACGTCCGATTCGTCTGTGGCAGCAGGTTGCGAAATTTGCAAGCGGATTGTTGTACTCTTTGGTGTTTGTTGAGTAACAATAACACGGTAATAAATAATCAAATCTTCACAACTTACGGTAATAACCAGTTTATGCACGTGGCCAAAGCTCAAATAATACAACTTTTAAGTTATCATCTTTAAGAGAAAAGAAGCTAATTTCCTTGAACTAGCGTGCCAGAAATACAAGCTCGCGTGCCAAGTTGGGCACGCGTGCCAGGGGTTGCCCATGCCTGCCCTAACATATTTGCGAGAAAATCTAACAATTCCCCCTTGCATATCATTTATGGATATAAAACATGAATATCCCATCCTAGAACTTGTATTTTAATGAACCCAACACACCTATTCCCACAGAGTTGTAAGCAATGGTCTGATCAAAGCAGCCAAAACGACGGGTGCTTGGATTATGTCGCTTGGGTTAAACATGGGTGTGGGTGCGATAGTGGGTAACGCACTAAAGGAGCACAAAGCGAAATCGGGGGGCAAGATATTCAGCATAGGAGTTGCCCCATGGGGCGCAGTGGACCACAGAGAGGATCTGATCGGGTCACAGGTTGAAAGTTTGTTGTTTTAAGTTTTTTGATACTAATTATTAAACAATGTATTTGTATATGAAAAAAGACTCAAAATAAAGTATTTTTATGGGTATTTTTCATTTTTTTACATTTTTTCGTTCTTCACATTTATACCAAATCGAACCAGGTATTAAAGCAGGATTAATTTTATATTTAATTTTTTTTAACTTGGTTGTTATACATCTTATTTTTTAGAGCTCAAAAAAGGTTTAAAACTGTGGTCTTTTCATATTGATACTTACTTTCCATTTAAGCCAAATAAAGCTAGGGAACCGTTTTAAAGC
>CH003210.1:104768-118632 GCA_000149265.1 Ciona savignyi
TCTCCGGATCCGACTTTGTTGTCTCTGGAGTTGGAGCATCTTGTTTAATGATGACAGGGACATCTGGATTAGAATCGCTCTTATCAGACCCCCCATCTTCATCACTCCAGTTTAGTTCCAGTCCATCATCCGTAATTTCAACGGGAGCACTCCAGTCTGGAGGTTCAACCTGCTCTTCTTTTATTTTTGGAGCATTAACTTCTTCACGAGTCGGTGGCTCTTCTACCATCTTCGGAAGATTAGAAAGAGAGTCGAGAGTTAGGATTGGGCATCCTGCCTCTAGATGAACGACCGCAGTTTGAAAAATCAACTCTCGTTCGTTTTTGGAAATTGATTTAGATTTGAGAGTCGGATTATTCGCGGCTTCAACTGCCCGACTTCTTTGCACGATTGGATGACTTCGAAGGAACATGTAGAAGTTGAAGATATCAGTGATGTCCTCGTGGTGAATGTTTTCCACCAGCGTCGAAACGGAGTCGGAGTATCGGCCGAGCACCCAACACGCCATGCTTCGGTAGAAGGAATCAGAGTTCATCGTTATTACAAGGTGGGAGGAATCCGTTTCACCGAGGACGTGATTCAGAAGGATTTTTTCTTCGCTCACACTGTCAGCCCCGTACACACGAGAAATGACCAGAGCAAGTTGGATGTCCTTTAGCTTTTCAATACAAACTTCAACAGCATCGTGGATTGAGCCGGAGAGCAGGAAAAATGCAACAGCTTGCTCGAATCTTTGCTTTCCCATCAACGCAAAGGCGTTCTTCAGAGCTGCAATGCGCCATCGTTCTTCATTGAAGTTGTGCTGGAAAAACGCATACATCCGTGTGTCTTTAACCGATTTAAACAGCCCACACAACACTGCTTTCTTTTTTAACGCTAAATAAAACAATGCGGAATCAAGGGGGTCGTTTTTCTTCAGAAACGCAGCTCGCGCAGTTTGTTCGATCAATCTTCTCAGCAGAACGTTGGATCGTATCCACCATCCAACTCCAAGGGACTTCAGTTCCTTCCATTCCGGAGCTCCTCGTTGTACACTGGGGAGAAGAGATAACATTTCCTCCTCTGCTTCTGAATGGAACGCCCACGCAAAATGACAAGAATCGAGGCCTTTTTTCAGCAACATTGCTCTGTTTGAAGCTGGAAGTGAATTAAGCAAGCAGAGATGGTTGTGAAGCGCCATTACATACTGCAGTCCGCAGTTGTCCAAAGAACCACCCCCGCCCCCTGACACCGCGTATCCACGTTCTCCTGACCTGAAGTTCTGACCTGCAACATTCTCCTCATTTCTCGAGGAATCGGAACAAAGATTTGAGGCGTTCGTCATTTCCAAGGTATCTGCCAATGCCATGAGTCCCATTTGATCAAGACTGCTCAGCCCTGGTAGTTGGTTTCGAACCAGGAATTCATGGATCACTTTACAATGTTCTTTTCCAAAGTAATTCAGTTCCAATTTTGTCAGGTCTATTTTTTCTTGTGAACTCTTTTTTCCTTTTTTAGATTTGATTCCAAGAATTTCATTCAGCTCATCATCACTTGAATCAGCTTCATCCATCTGTAAGTCCAGTGTTGCAAAATCATCCAGTGTTTCCATTGCATTTTTTGCCGCATTTTCATCATTTTTACCGGGTACCACCTCCACAAAGTTAGATTGCAAATGGCCATCATCGGAAAGTAGAGATTGCAATGACAACGGCGTAATGTGATTACCGGAAGAGCACACTTTTAAAGTGTTCACCAAAAACTCGGAAAATTGGTATTTTTCAACTTGTAAAGCTTCCGTCTGACAAACGGTGTCTCGAAAATCTCCGTTTATGCAGATAGCTAAGTTGATTAGTATTTCTCGTACCACAGCAATGTGACCACTGTTCATTAATTCCGACAAGACCACAGGGTGATATTGTGGCAGAGAAGGAAATGATTTATCAGCGATTTCTGACAAACTTAGCATATCATTTGCGGTTTGCTTTCCCTTATCATGTTCCATCCAGGGGCAAAATACGTACATCTCTGTTTGAGTTGCCACCACCAATATACCATCTCGAGCCCAAGATACTACGGAAGAGTAGTCTGTAAGGTTTAAAGCACTCGGACTGTTGGATGAAACATTCAAATCATTAAGCAACTGCCATCGCAGCAATCTCCAATTTGATGATTCCTCGTTATGTGTGGTTTGATTCACATTAAACTCTTCTATTAACATTTCCGCTTTCCTAAACTTTGAAGAAGCGTTTAACTTTTGTCTGGTGTGCACGTCTAATGAGCTTTGACGAGTGATAGTACTTTTCGAAGATTGCTTAACCGCGGCTGTGTCCCTGATGTCATTTGGAGCTAATGAGTAGATTTTTATGTTCGTTGCGTATCCTACTGCAAGGAAGAATGATCCTTCCTCACGAGATAACCAGTCGAGATGAAACTCTTCTTCTTTCTGCATGACTTCAACATCATACTGAATGCGACCTTGTTCCATCCATTTTGACCCACCACTCGAAGCACATTCGTATATGGTGACCACATACCCACCGCTGTTGGAAGCATGCAGGCAAGCAAGTAGGGTTGGGTTGGCAGCTTTGATGAGAATCGGACGACCTTCGACTTTAACACTGCACGAAGTAGAGTTGTCGGGACTCCAGATACCCCAATGGTGGTTGGTAGTTGGGTCTGGGGTGGGGGAGTAGCACCAGAAGTATATACTTCCATCATCACATGCAATGCAAACGTGGAAGGGTGAATTGTAGCAGTTGTTCTTCTGCTTTGGGTCCAGCAAGAGACCAAATCGTCCCGTTCCAGAGCAAGCACTCAGTACTTTGGCATTCGATGGACTTGGTAGTTTAATCACTTCGCTCGACACTTTGTACAAAGATACATCGATAAATGAAAACGAACTTGGAATAAATTCATCAATGATTATATCACTATCATCATCGGAGCTGTCCGACATTCTTGTGGTTGTGCGTCGGCTTCGTGAATCTTTGACTGAAGACAACTTCGCCTTAAACGTTACTTTCCAAGTGTGGATGACTGTAGTTTCGTGCTGTGCAACCATGACTATAAAGAAGGATTTGTTGAAGTGGCAGTTGCTAGATTTAGTTGCTCCCGAGGAACACATTACTGTGTCGGGGAAAGTTTCGAGCAGAAGAACACTCCCTTTGCAGCTGAAGCTCTTATCCATGTTTGTGAGGTGTAAAATGCATCCCGGGTGGGAGGATGATTGGTGTGACACCATGTTTCTTTGCAACGATTGATCTGAGGGGCTCGTACTGGCGGCCGTGATCTCATGGAGTATTATATCAGCGTCAACCACAGCTTGGTAAATGTCGATTGAATTTTCGCTGATGGAGACGAGGGCAGTGCTAGGGGAGTTGTTACTGCGGCCGAGACACCATGTTGGAAATAACACAGGAAACCAGGAAACGTGAGTAAAGTCGTGTTCTTTGCGACTAATTCTTGTTAGTTCCGAAAGTCCACCGCTGTATGACAATGGACCTACTGGGTCTACCCTCCATAGAATTAAATCGCTTTCCTTAGAAGTTTGGTTGTCGGCAAGTGTTGTTTTGTGAGAGGCGGTTGTAAGTAGCAGAGGAAGGATGGGATGGGATAGAATCCCTGAGAGATGAAAACAGTGACCACATATTCGTGTGATGTGGTATATGCTTGTAATGGAGGAGAAGTCATTCTCGTTACTAAAGGAAACCTGCCATAAATTCAAACTACCATCCGTATGCTTGCTTAACAGTTGCACGTCTGTATACACCGTCTTTACAGCGGATTCTACTTCGTTTGCATTTGGGTTTAAGCTGAAGCAACTGGCAGAATGAAGGAGATTCTGCTGAGAGGAATAGTTGACAAATAAAATGACTTTCGGACATAACGTTGCCGCATCTCCACTTGAAAAAGCCATTGGAATTCTGGAGGAAAAACAGACCTGCGGTTGGCGGATTCTACCTGCCCGATTCTCATCAAGCCAATCTATATGCCACACAAGCAGTGATCCGTCTGTAGGGTGAATGGAGAATAAAGCGTCTCTTGATTCAATCCAGTTATAAATTAAACTTTCAAGAACATCAGGTGCATTTAGGTATAAAGAGCTATCAGATGAACCCATTGTTAGGCCATCTTCTTCCATGTATTCTTGGGTTGAAAATGACTTTTGACTGCGCTGATTTTGAAGCACTCTGCTCTGGTGGAATTTGTTGTTGAGCCAGTGGATTGTAAAAGTCGATACGTCTTCATTGTTGCTGGAACTCAATCTCTGCTCAGAGGCAGAGGGAAGTAAAGGGATATCTGACAGGGGGTTAATGGAAGCTGCAAGATGGAAATGACGGTTTTCCGACAACCTTTTCCCACTTGAGCTAGTCGGTGTAGGGGTAAGTGAGGCCATGGCTGTAGCTGACCTTGTAACTCTAGTTTCCGTTGAATTGTCCCCGGTCTTACTATGTGGGGTTTGTTGTTTTGATTGGAACTTTAGCAGCTGCGAATTTGGGGATTTTGTCTCGCACCAAATCCTACAAATCTGGTCTCTTGATGAACTGATCAATACATTCGAGAAAATCTCTAATTTCCCGGAGACAAAGTTTTTCCTCCATTCGATACCCACCACAGGTTGAGGGTGCAGTAGATAGGTGAATGTAAAGTCGATGTCTCGGTTGTCTTTGTTTCTATGTGGGAACCAGACCTTGATCATGCAATCTCCCCGAGTGACAGATGCGAATAACTGGCTGGAGGAGTTGGTTGGTGAAAAAGATAACTGAATTGGATGCTCCTCTTCAGCACTCCTCCAAGCACATCTCCAAACCGAGTCCTCCACATCCGGAAGAGAGGATCTCCATAGGCTTATTACGGATGACCCAATAAGGAGTTGACTTCCATCATAATTCCACGATAGTATTCTTATATTTCCTTTGTTTTCATTCACAGAAAACGATGCCTTTTCGGTCCAATTGTAGCTGCCATTTATCGAGTTCTTTTGAGGGCAATACAACACAACTTGGTTGGCGTAGGCCACTGCTATGTATCCGTTGATATCGCTGCACGATAATGCAGTAATCACAACATCATTCTTGTACGTGAGGATTTGGAGAGGATGCTTGGAAGAGGACGTCACAACAACATCACAGCCAGATCCGTAAGCGAAGAAAGTGAAGTTTGAAATCTGCCCGATGTCGTAGCAATGGCTTCCAGGGTTGGAGGAGCCAGTCAGTACTTGATGTTGCTTCATTATAAGTTCTAATTCTGTTTACATCTATAAAATGAATACCAGGGTTAAGTAAATTTGGTCGATGGTACTTTTTGCTTTTAATGTAAAGGAAAAAGTACAAAATGGTCAAGTATTGCATGCATATGTAATACTTAATTGACAGCTAAGCTAGGTACAATATAAATTTAAACTTAAAGGATCCAAATTGTATAAGAATGGTTAAGAATGGTTTGGTTTACTGTTTTTCTATTTTTTGTTATTTCAGAATAAAAGCACGCTAGCACATCTAAATATAATTAATCTACTGCTATATGGTAGGCCATAATGTATATTAAAATTTATTTTTCAAAAAATCGATGTGACCTTTTTTAAAAAAACCTAAACAATGGTTCTAATGCAAGCACAATCACTAAAAAGTGCAAAGTTTTCAAATGGGGCAATCATAAATATGAATTGACTTGTCATCAGATACAGACACAAGTTTGGATCCATTATTATTATAACAACACGACCACACTTGGTCTCTGTGTTCATAGAACGTATTGACGCATTGTCGTGTAGATGCGTCCCATATTTTCACCGTTTTATCTGCGGAACAAGAAGCGAAATGAAGATTGTCATGGCAAAAAGCGACGCCGTGCACCCAAGACGAATGTCCACTGAGTGTTTGTATGAAAGTTGCGTTTTTAACGTCGTACACTTTGATCTGACCATCATCAGATGCAGTTACAAGCCTGTGAGAGTCAGGGGAAAATGCAAGTGAACGGATAGGCATTGCGTGGCCTTCCAATGTATGCAGCAACCTTTGACTTGCGACATCAAACACTTTAATAATTCCATCCATGGCACCACAAGCTACATATTTCCCATTGTCACTATAGGCGATGCTCAAAGTAAACTTTCCCCTGGTATCGAGTTCGAATTCATTCCTTCCGTCGTCCACATTAATCACCACTATTTTGCCACTTTGTCCGCCGGTAGCAATGTGGTTTCCGTCGGGCGAAAACGCAACAGTCCAGGTTTCAACTGTGCCTCCATCAATTGCACGCAGCTGTTTCCCAGATTCGAGATCCCACAGCCGAATATGGGCGTCTAAAGAACTTGAAGCTGCGATCGTACCAGAGCTGTTTATATCCACAGAAACAATCCCAAGTTGGTGACCTTCCAAGATCCATTTTAGCTCTAGCTGTTCATCAACCCACTTCCAGCATTTCACTTTATCGTCCAGAGAACCAGTGATTATGTGTTCTGTCCCGTCTTTTTCACTTTTTCCCCAAGCGCAACACCAAATATCCTCGTCATGAGCTTGTTCTTGCTGGAATAAGACACTGTATTGTGTGCTCATTGTGGCTTTGAATACAAATTATCAACCCTAGCATAAAACTGTTAAACAGTACACAAATTAAGAGCAGACAGTAAATGTATGAAAACTTTTTTTTTAACCCTGAACCAAACACTATAAACTCCAAAACTCCAGGCCCAGCCCTAACATAAACTCCAATAGAAAATGAACCCTTTGTCCGACAGATTATTCTGGTGGGTTAGTGTGACGCCTTTTAGCCAAAAGGGTTGCAGCTGCAGGTACGAAACTGGTCGCTAACTAGTAGATTAAGCCATTTAAATTCTACTAAATTAACGAACGTTTGAATCGTAAACAACACCCTGCAATAGCTCCAGTAAACCAAAACCCTTTGGTTTTCCCATTCATGGGGATAAAACATTAATATATCTTATACTCTATCGATCCCAATAGTCCACTTATCATTTTATTACAGTTTATCTAGGTTAAGTTTTCTTCTTAATAAGTACAAGAATTCATTATATGGAAAACGTTTATGGCATTGGAGCTATAAACTAAACTACGCGCATACAGTGGGACGCTAGGACCTCTATGACTTGGGTATAAACCTCACACTCACAGTTTAACGCGTGCTAACGGTGATGAGATTTCATAAGTTAACATTTGCTGTTTTGGGAATGCAATTTGCAACCAGGGTTGCCATTTGGCCTTTTTCACGGCCAAATATCAGAAATTTGGCCGTACCAAAATCGTCCTGGACGCAAAAAGAATAGTTTGGCCGTGCGGGAAAATCTGGCCGAATTTGGCCGTATAAGCATATTGTCAAGTTTTTGGCCGAAGCGTCATATTATTTTAACGCTACAGTAGAAATAAAGGGAAAAGAGAGACATTATATGGAAATAAATTAATATCAACTGTCTCATTCCCAAATAACAAAGCTGATTATGACGTTTTAAAATAAAATAATAACGGTAGGCATCCCTATATAGTAGTTGAACGGGTTTAACAAATCTGGAGGGAATTATAATTATACAATTTTTCAACAAATAAAGAGATAAATAGCCCAATTGGCTAAATTAAACAGTTTATTTTGCACTTGATACAAATTGGCCGAATTTTGGCCGTAAAGCAAACACAGTTTGGCCGTAAAGCGTACTTTGCGTCTGGCAACCCTGTTTGCAACCTGGCTTTTAGAAATAAAGGAATACGGGTTATATTATATTGTTGTATAATGAACTGTTGTGGACTATCGCTTATCCCTTATAATAAAAAAAATACTGATAGACTGAACTGATGGCAAAGCACATTTGTTATACAACGTAGTACCGTACCAGAAGCTTTGTTGCGCTTTAATTCTAAACAGCAGATTATATGCTACGTTTCTGCTTACAACTTGCTTATAAAGCATAGCAATCTCGCGGATACACACGGTTCTACATGCGCCAGACGTGTTGATTGTTTTACGCATGTTTTTTTTATTTTAACGGGATATTTTTCGACCTGTAATAGAATCATCATTGGCAACGCTGTTATATAGAATCAGTGCATGTATTTGTCACATGAGCACTCCGGCCCGGCCACAAGACCGTATGATCGTGTCTTGTGTTTTTTTTCTTTATTTTTACCGGGTTCAGTTTCGATTCCATAATGGCTCGTCACTCAGTCCGTTTTTTATATATGGAATTGGTATATAAATCAGTCACGTTAACCTTTCGGCCACACGACCGTTCCTGATGGCGCATGTGTAATTTTGTAAATCAGAGCTAGTGAGTTATGTATATCTAGTACCTACATATTATAAACAGCAAAAATTTCCCTGTGCGCGCGTGTGGTCAACATTATGAAGAAATTCCCTTAGTTTTTAACGGTTTAACCAACCCAACTATAAAAGCCTATGGTTTCGCCAGCCTTCACAAACCGCAATTCTAAAAAATAAAACCGAGTAGACAGTGACAGGTTGCGAGTCTATGACCTTTCTGCCGACGACCAACGCGTAGCTACTTACGTATGGGTGCCTCTAATTACTACAGGGTCGTTTGGACCGCTTGGAACCCCAACTCTAACCCTCCAAGCGACCCTGCAGTCATTAGAGCTACTGCTTACGTATTTTTTCAACAGACCAGACTGAAATTATCTATACCACATGCCCACCCTGCTGTTAAGTATCGTTTAATAATAGAACCAGTTTATGAATAAACATTTCATTTGAATCCAATTTTCATTTTGAATCCAAAGTTTTAGAATATCCAGTAAACTTGAATTTAGACTCTTATGCTTGTTTATGGCAAGTTGCAGTAAACGTGAAAGCATAGTTCAAATTGGCATGAAAACATACTTCACAATACTGCTAACCGGCATACCATGTAAAGGTAGAATATATTGAAATTTTGGTGTTTTTGCATGGAAAGTTCCATCAAAGCACAGTTCTATAACAACTGATCTATATTCACTGGAGAGTAAATACAATTTTGCATCGCAATTTAAAAAAATACGAAATTCATTTATCATCTTGGCTCATTTTTGTCGTCTGTCTCCTGTTCTGTTGAGTCAACTTGATTAATATCGTCAATTGTTTCGTTATAGTTCATGTTAGGCTGCTCTTGTAGAATGTCTTCAGCTTGGGCAGTTTTGTTAAGTTTGCTGTAAATTGCCATTGCCTGGAAAAAACATCACAAGTTACTGTTCAGCTCAGTCTAGGCTAGGGGTTAAGGAAGGAGGTTAGGACCAGACAGGTATGGGGTTCAATATTTACCCTGACCATTTTTTGCTAGCTTGTGTCATTATGGTAGATTTAAATGGATTAACCAAAAACTTGCATCAACTATTTAACATGCTGCAATAGCTGTAGGAACCAGAGTTCACTTAACAATTACCAGTGTTATAACTACTACTATTGTCCCACGAATGGAAATAAAACTGAGTATCCTACCTATTGACTAGCACCAAAAAAATATATTAAACTCTACCCACTTGAGCAACCATGCTCGAGACATCCCCTGTATTTGAAGGGAGAAGGACAGTATTGCTCTCCTTTGCAAGGTTAGAAAATGCATTCACATACTGCTCTGCTACTGTAAAACTTGCTGCATTTTGCCCATTCTGAAATAAAAAGATAAAGTTAGTTACATTCAACTTTTTTTAGAAGTTATTTCATGCATACATTCCTTGCTACCATGAACCCGCCCATACTAATGTAATAGTATCATGACCTACATTACTGGACCAAGTGCTACCATGGACCCACCCATACTAATGCAATGTATCATGGCCTACATTCCTGGTCCCAGTGCTACAATGGACCCACCCATACTAATGTACTGTATCATGGCCTACATTCCTGGTCCCAGTGCTACCATGGACCAACCCCTACTAATGTAATGTATCATGACCTACATTCCTGGTCCCAGTGCTACCATGGACCCACCCATAATAATGTAATGTATCATGGCCTACATTCCTGGTCCCAGTGCTACCATGAACCCACCCAAACTAATGTAATGAATCATGGCCTACATTCCTGGTCCCAGTGCTACCATAGACCCACCCATACTAATGTAATGTATCATGGCCTACATTCCCAGTCCCAGTGCTACCATGGACCCACCCATACTTATGTATTGTATCATGGCCTACATTCCTGGTACCAGTGCTACCATGGACCCACCCATACTAATGTAACGAATCATGGCCTACATTCCTGGTCCCAGTGTTACCATGGACCCACCCATACTAATGTAATGTATCATGGCTTACATTCCTGGACCCATAGCTACCATGACCCACCCATAATAATGTAATGTATCATGGCCTACATTCCCAGTGCTACCATGGATACCACAGACCCATTGTATTGTATGTCCACATCTATGCACACACAAGTAAATTTGGAAGTTACCTGTAATGAAAGAGCCTCGGCTACTTTCCTAATAGCTGATGCCTTTGCCTCTGCTTTCGCCAGTATAGCGTTGGCTTCACCTAAAATAATGTTACATATTAGATTACAAAATGATGTTTTTTTTTAATTCCGGAATAATAACTGTAAGTTGCACCCATTTACAGAGAGTAATTAAGAAAAAATATTACTTCTTTTGCTTCACCCCTTTTAACATGCCCACACAATACAAGAACTCCTATGTAGCAAGGCAAATATCTCGCACCCTCTTCGAGAATAGGTAAACTTAAGGAAGTAGTAACAGACACATGCGCGGATATTTCACATTTTAAGTACCTTGCGCTTCATTAATTCGCTCAACCTTTTCAGATTCTGACGCCAAAATCTGGGCCTCCTTGTTACCCAACGCCACATTGATGGCAGATTCTTTCTGACCTGGAAATTTAAAGTGAATTATTTTGTTATTTAAAGGCCTAGCAAAGGTAGTGTTGTAAGAACAATTGAGCGGCCAAATGGTTAAAACAACCGATATATATACTGGAAGCTATATATGAATTGTTTTAATCTAAATTTTCAATATTGCTTGAAAGTGGTACAATAAGTGATACAAAAACGCTGGTTAGGCCTAATGTGGCCGATTTATATTTGATATACTAAATGCTATATAAAACCCACTCTTAGACTCTTAGTGCTTTGGCCATCATGAGTTCGAACTTAGCCTTGTAAAAAAGCATAAAACTATGGATTACAACAATGGTATTTTAAGTTTACACACATCCATGTAATTTTTCCTCAGCTATAGCAGTGTTTTTATAAATGATATTATCTGAATTAGATAAATAATATATCTTAGTGAGGCAGCAATACAAGTCATTTGAATGGAACTGTGTTAGAGCATCAGTAGTCAGCTAAAAGGTTGTTGCATCAAAACCATCAGTTAGCCAGTTTTTTTCTAAACCTTTGTCTCAAAAACCTAGTGAACTATTGGGTATTTGGGTTGAACCATATCTGAATAAACTTTTTAAACTATGTATTTAAATGATATTTTAAATAAATAAACTGAATTAAATTTTAGAACGGCCGCAAACAAACCTTCAGATTGCAGTATACTTGCACGCTTCCTCCTTTCAGCTTCTACCTGCATTTGCATTGCTTCTTGAACACGCGTTGGTACCTATGAATACATTGGTTGAACTGATTATTGTGCGTTGTCTTTCAGCTGAAAAGTTATAGGTTCGAAACTGGTCACTAGCTAGTCGGTTGTGTTCTTGGACAAGGCACTGAACGAACATTGTCTGAACCCAAAGAATTAATTATTGGGTTCTACCATATTAAAGAAAAGTGTCAATCATACACAACACACTGTAATAGTTCCGGTAACCCGGCATTAGACAAGAAGTGATCTGACAATTACCCGTGTGTTAACCCCGTTGGTTTTTCCATTCACGGAGATAAACATGAATGTTCTATCCTAAGTGTGAAAAAGCCTAGTTACAAACAGGGCATTTTGCAGTATGACATGAAGAATATGACTAATTATGACACCAAATATTCCTTACTTAATAGCTAAACTCCTATATAATTTGGCCATGAATAGATATTTCCTTCTTCCTGTTTGCAAATTGTCAAGTATATGGGGGTTTTCCAGGACAACAGTTGAAGTAAGAAATTGAAAGTATGCCTGTTACTTTCTCTACCTGTTCCTTTAATTTTTGTGTAACCAACTGTTGTATACACATGGCAATACTGCAATAGTGTGGGATAATTGTGTATATTTTAGTGCGGACTCCAAATAATTTTTCAGTTTTATTTTACACCTTTTTAATTTTTTTAATTAAAGTGAATTTTCCTTTTTAATTATAAGATTTTGAAAAACTAAGAATATCGACCACAAAATGCCTAAAATGCGGCAAAACGGCAGAAGTGGCCTAATTCTCAGTTTTACCCATAATTTATATATCACCTAAATAGTTCGCTAGTTGATTTTATTCGTGTTATTATGGGGGTGTAAAGCAGTCTGATCACTGGTTTGTGTGCGGTCGAATGTATGTGGAAAATGTATGGTTCGTGGTGGGTAGAGAGTGTTCAAATCTTTGCAATGAAATTTACTATTATTTAGGTTGGTTTTAAACGTTTAGCAGTAAAATAGCCTAAATAACTGAAATCAAAACAAAAACGAAGTGAAATCAAAAACCAACACATACATAGGATAATGATGGCCAGCATTGAGACTAAAAGGCAACTACTAACCCAAACTTAATAAAAAAACAGACTGCACAACATATATAAAACTTGGGGGCTTAAAACGTATATAATAATATCTAAAATTGAATATGACCATAATTAATTTAAACTTACCTGAATATCCCTTATTTCGTATCTTAAACAACTAATTCCCCAAGCCTCTTCTGAAGCAGTGTTGATAGCAATCACAATGTTTGTGTTCAGAATCTCCCTTTCACGAAAGATTCCATCCAAAGTCAACTTTCCTAGTTTATTTTGACATCAAATATGGCAATTGTGGTGATGAATGTAAACACTATGATTCAGAATTTGTCAGCACCACAATATTATATATTTTTTTATTAAATATATTCGACATAATAGTTTGATGATTTACAATCGTTATATCATTACTGACATTTCCCCAGAAACATTCTGCATAGAATATTTGCAGAAAACTTACTGCATTTAACAGGCACAAAAATCCATGCGAGTAATACTCTATTTAACTATATAACCAAATACTGAAGTATATAGCAAAATAATGTCAGATTGTTATAATACCAGATTTAAACTGTTGTTACGCCATACAAACCACAGTTGCGAGCCATGTTCACTCCCGTTACTTACATGACAACTTACTCGCTTAAGCTTCTACACATGAGTGAATTATTACTCGACAGAAAATTCAATGTTTTTGGCCTTGATTTACATACAGTTTAATAGTTAAGGATACTCCAGATACATTTTACCAGAAAGTTCTATGTTTTTTTAAAAACCTCACCTATTTCTGATCGCATTGTGGTCTGTGCAAGTTGGGTTACAGCATATTCCGGGTCCTCGATCCCATAACTTGCTTTGTAGGGATCATCCACCCTTACATAGAGCACCCCATCAATGTGCAAGTTCACGTTATCTTGAAAAAATAAAAAGTTAGACCTTAAAACATCAGTTTGCATTTAGTTTACCTTTTGTTACTGCACTTTGTTCAGGTATTTTGATCGCTTGTTCTTTTAATACTTGCACATATTTCACTTTATCCAGCAGTGGAATAAGTAGGTTCAATCCCTGTGGAAATCAGGTTTATAGCAGTGTCATATTGTGGTGTAGGCAAACAGCCTTACAGGTTTGAGAATACTGTTGTATTTTCCCATTCTTTCCACCACCCACGCTTCTTGTTGAGGTACGAACACGAAGCCGATATTAACCGGGGTTTTGTAACTCGAATGTCGAACGAATATCTTGTGGCAACGTG
>CH003210.1:120150-148499 GCA_000149265.1 Ciona savignyi
CCTGTCACCAGATTAATTCAAAGTACTAATACCGCAATAACGGCTCAATCATATGAAACACACTGCAATAGCTCCCAACGCGAGGTAATTTGAGGATTGCCGTATTTACATTTGCACTTCACGATAATAAAACATGACTATCCTAGCCATAAACAACCGAAACACACAGGATATTACGAAACGAATTTAATAGGAGTGCCGCATAACCTAGGACGGCCATATTTTAAACGCTCACAAAATACATTGTTCGCTAATAGCTTGGTTCGAAATACAACTAACTGTTCAATTTTATTATGAAGTTTTAACAAAGGCAAACAGAACTGCTACGGGCGAGTACATTTGATTTCACAGAACCACACATGCTAAAAATAAGAATAACGAGAGTCATCCACAGTCATTTCTTCTGGTCGCCAGTTGCAGTGCCGTCGTGGGGTTTCATAACGTCGGGTAATTCTGGTGGGGAGGAGTAATCTTCAATCTGAACCGTTTCTACAGTGTCTGGAAGAAAAGTGACAACGATCAAGTAGGTAAGAGGTAAGATGATCATGCATTATCCCGAGAGTGGAAACGCAAAAAATATCTCAATCGAATACGTAAGGGAGTTATCGCATGTGCAAGTCCAGCTATTGCAGTGTTTATACTAAGCCTGGCAACTTACGGGCCGTGGGCCGGGTCTGGCCCGTGAAGAGATTTTGACATGCCTGCAGACTTTATCTAACCATACCCCTGTAAGTTGGCTAAGTACCTTCAGTGATAATTACCCATGTGATAACGGCCCATCGCGTTTTCCCATTCAAAGGGATGGTTATAAATTCTCTTCTATTATTGACTTATAATAGTTCATAATTGGAATCAAACCATATAAAATACCCAAATAAATACTTTACCAAGCTGATGCACTTTTGCACAACTGGCAAGACAAATATACACCTATGAGTGAATGAATGTTTGATTTGGTAGCTTTTTCAGTATGTTTCAAAATTAACATTAGACAGGATTTAATAGAGATAAATGTATTTCTATAATTACCGCCATCTTTGAGAGCAAGCTTAAGGAGAGCTGGGGACTGTGCTTTTGCATTTGCTTGTGTGAATCCACTGTCTGCTAATGTTTTACCATCATCCAGCATCTAGAAAGTAAACCAGTTGAAGGTTATATAGGATAGGATATTCATGTTTATCCCCTAAATGGGAAAACCAAGGGGGTTAACACACGGGCAATCGTCAGATCTCCTTGGGCCCACTATTGGGTTACCAGAGCTATTGCAGTTTGTTGTGTATGATAGACTTCTTCAATTTGGTAGAACCCATTAATCCGCTTTGTTTAGGCAATATCCATAAAGTGCCTTGCCCAAGGACACAACTGAGTAGCTAGCGACCAGTATCGAACCTGATACCTTTTGGTTGAAAGGTGTCGCACTAAACCACTAGACTAACCAGTAGGAGTTAATATACATTAATTATAACAATTATTAAAATTTTAAGATAAAATGTAGGAAATTTTTGTTTATAACACGAACTGCTTTTTTATGGGGCCTGTCACCCTGCCTAGCAGAAATTATGTTTGAATATTTTTATAATCCATGTTTATATTACATCAACATGTGTTGTGTGTTTTTGTTATTGTTTATATAAATAAAAAAGTCTGTGTGTTGTATACAATATAACATGATGCAGATTAAGATTTACAAACCCATGTAACATCTGCCCTGTGTTATGCACACCAAAGTGGAGAAAAAAGGACATTGTAAGGATATGTTACTTTTACAAAGTGCGAGAAAAAATGCAACAATATCATTTTGATAAAAAACCTTTAAAAAGTCTTTAAACAAAAAGCTTTTAAAATGCCATTTTCAAACATTTTTGTTTTTTTTGGAAAACACAACTTAAATGACTATTATACTTTTTTAAAAAAATAATCAAGTAACTATCATTTGGCGTAGCAAGGTTATTGACTATTTCCACTGGGCTAATCCAGTGCACCGCAAACTTTTTTTCACCAGAGGCACATTTCAAAACTTCCTAAATTTGACGGCACATTGCAATCAAAATTGTACAATGGGAGGTCTTCTGACAAGCTATATACATTTGATATTATATTAGCAAAGTGTCTGATAACCGTAATTCAAATTTGCAAAAACTAAAATCATTTAATTTGGAAAAACTGTGTTTAAAATATATTAATATTTTTCCCCAGGCACACCTAACAAGTTTCGAAACAAACTGGCTGCGGAACACTAGGCTAGACAAGCGATCTTCTCTTTACCTTTCCTGAGCAATCGCATTCTTACCTGGTCATTAGCCGCACTGATTAGAACCTGATCATCGGGTGAGACTTTCAATATTCCTTGGATTATTTTCTTCAAATCAAGCACCGTGTTCGACTCTTTGGCATCGGCAAAAATTGTTGTTTTTTGCCGACGAATAATTAAAAACACATCCTGAAAAAGGCAATAACACAATTCTAAGTATAGTTAATACATTTAAAAATGCAATTTCAAATCATGAAAAAGGTAAAAAAAACATTGTCAATTGTTGTTGAAATTTATATAAAAATATTTATTTCACCTACCATATTTTGGTGTTGTGTTCTGTTTCAAACTTAGCACAAGATCATGGTAGTTAAACTGAATTTAAGCTAATTCTGCAATAAAAAATGTAAAATCAAATTTAATGCCACATCGTCATATAAAGATACAATAGGAGCGTTTGTCTAGACCCGGTAGGCTTCTTTCTCTCAGAAAGGAATTTGACTTTCCATCAGGGACAAATTAGCGGTTTCTTACCTTAAAAAGAATTTTTTGTTTGCAGTAAAACACTTATTCATTAGTTACTAATGATTAGTATAATCTTATGAATTCACACACTGCTTTTACACGATTTAACCTTGTTATTCAGCATTATGATGTCATAAATGTAATGGTAACAAAACAACTCGGCAAGGCAGAATATATAAAAAAAGTTGAGAATTATGGGCATTATGCAAGCCCATTTAATACTACTCGTACTACTAAATACAAACATTGGATAAATATTGGAATCGTTATTGCAGCATTGCAGAAGTGCTGGTATCATATTCTTAACAAGAAAATCCTCTCTTTGCGAAGATGTGTCAAATGACGTGACTTAAATGGTGTTGACAGTACCAATCAGTATCTATTTTAATCCTAAAGTGTTTAACACCCTATAACCTGTTGATTAATAACGCTTTTGATCAAAATAAAACAAACCACTCAATCCAACTGCATACAGTCAATATTATCTTACTAAAACACCAAAAGACACAGAATGCCATTTGCAGATATAAGTTGCAGGAACAAAAGTGTTAAACCTTTACAGATTTATATTCTAGTCAACCACCATTAAGGTAAGCAATTTTTAGAATTGAAATGCACATAAAGTCGTAAAATAATAAAAATGCACATATTATGTTACATCAAAAAATAAAAATTTATATGCGGTATGAACACTAAAATTAACATTTACAATCAACGGTTGTTTAATATTTCCATGGAATAATTAGTACAACTGACAAAACCGAACACTAGAGACAAGATACGCATAAATATCCTGTCTTTTTATAACAAGAATCAGAAGAAGAAAAACTAATTTCAATGCTTAATTTATGATAAATTATTTTGGTTTGATATATACCATGATGAGGCTTCAATAAGTTAAAATTTCTTTTTCTATTATACAGGTTGATTGGTTTTGCACATGCTGAAGCTATTATAGCATATATGGAATCTATTGAAAACCTCACAATTAACTGCACAAATTGCATAAGTTATAACTTGCACAAGTCCTGGTACTAAAAATGTGAAAACCAGGCAGTAATTAATTACACTGATATTGCAAGATAATTTCTGGTGACTTCATACCTTTATTTACCATGAAATAAGTTATAAAATTGTATCACATTGAGATGTTAACTGGTAATTGTACAGGCACACAGTGTAATTTCAATTAGGATCAACTGACATGGCAGACTATGTTTACACAGTCATTGCTTTCCGTGTGATAAAGAATTCAAAAACATCTTTTTAATTTCTCAAAACATTGTACGCAAGAAGTTGATATTTACATTTTTAAAGAATTCACCCAGTTTGATATATTTGGAACAAAGTTGACCGTCCGCCGGTAATTTAATTCTCCTTTTTCGAGTGCTTTCTCGGTTGCAAGGAAAATATAAAAATGTTGAGGTGGTCTGCTATTTGATTGTAGGTATGAAGCATGTACTGTATCAGGTCCACTGAAGAATGTACAAAGCATATCCAAAGGAGGAAGTATTCGTTAAGGTAGAAGCCAAAATACTGGTTCAAAAAGAGCGCTGTGGGTCCCAACAGAGAGGTATCGAGAAGACTTAGTTCGCTTCTTGTCATGTGTGCAACGACCAGCCGATTTGTCACTTTTGCAGTTATTATGCCAAAGAATAGCAAGTATAAAATAGGGTGGTTGTGGCAAATCAGTGTTTTAGACTTAGTTGCTATACTTAGTGCAAAAGCAAGAATTATAGCGACATTGAAAAATGGTGAGATAACGCTTGTGTCCGCTATCGTGGAACCGTTTTGACCACATCCTCCGTTCATTATCTTTTTTGTGAATCGTACGTATGTGGCTAGACAGCCAATAGCAACAAATACAAAAGGTATCATATGCAATGGGTAACCTACAATTGGAATTGAAGTGCTCCATACAGTTGGACCAAACGTACCGCTGATTATGAAAATGCCCATAGTGAAGAGTTGAATTTCAGTGACATCAATCAGGCCAAACTGAAGGTGGCCTGTCACATAAGAACACCAGTGACCGAAATAAAACGTCACGTAAGACGACACACACATGTAGAACATGATCCACGTATGAAATCCAAGCTGCATTGATATTGAGGATGCAATAGCTACGAAAACGCAGGAGACAGAATCACAACCGTGATCGAACAGCTCACCAAGTGGAGTCGATGAATCAGTCCGTCGCGCTTGCTTTCCATCTATTGCGTCGAGGGATTGGTAGATGAATAAACCGAGTGCGTTTAATATATAAACCCAGCTTGGCGCGACTTCAGTGGCAGTAGGGCAGTAGCACATAAGCAAGAACGAGCACAGAATGTTTATAATCAGTCCAATGATTGTTATCATGTTAGGAGCTATCCACTTTGGAAATAATTCAACCAGCCACCTCCAGTATATCTGGAAGACAGGCTCAACCAGGGAAGATCCAGTGGCCGAATATTTATGCTTTTCAAGCGCTTTCAGCTGAGTTACTGAGAGGACTTCCATCTCAAAAAACTTTCCTACTTAAATCGCAGATCTGTAAAACATTACTGGTAACAAGATAAGTATATATAGAGGTATTTTACACGTTAAATTTTATAAACCAAACATAATTCTATAAGTCAATATGGTTAAAAATAATATCATTGAAATCTCGATAAAACTTTTGATAAAACTTTTCACTGACATGTCATACTGCTCAGGATTGACTGCATTAACACAATTTTGCGTTTCATTATTTGAAACCATGATTCAAAAGCACAGCTATAGATGACCCAAAGGGAAAGGAACATAAAAAGAAGTATGCCATAGTAGCTCTACAAAGTATGGTGGGCTTTTTACAACTAATTCAATTTAAATTGTTAAATTACGCATTATTTAGTTTCTGTGGTGTAATGGCAAATGTGTCACGTATATATCAAGCTCAATTAAAGACAGTAATGTAAAAAGCAATATATATACTGATATGCTGTACTGTGGGCAGTAAGTAAGTATTGGTAGTATTGTATAAACACTGTTAAGGTATTGTATAAATATAAACATTGCTAAAGAGTATTTTACTGGTCAATGGTCATTTATTATTATGAATAACATTTTTTCATAAAGATGAAAGCATGAATACAAGTTTTTGAAGTATACACCTATGATGGTCATGTTATTGTTAAATAAATACATGTAAAGAAATGCAGCTTTGTTTGTTAGTGCAATTAATAACTCATTATAAACAAAGACCTGTACTCCTAAACTTTTTTAAAAAAAAAAACATTCTTTTTTCTAATTAATTAGACTATGAGTTACAACTATATCCATTTTGTTCCATTACAAATTCAAATACGGGAGGCACCAAACTAGATACCTTTTTTGGTTTTTCTGTAATATCTTGCCACACTTTTTTTGTTAATTGTTGGTTTTTCAGTTAACACCATATTTGTTTTGGTATATATATATATTTGACATGTATTTTATAATTTTTGGTGGTAAACGCTGCAGCGAAAAAAAATGTATTGTATACAATAGTATACAATAATACAACATATATACAAAATTATTAACTAAAATTTCAATTATTTTTAATTACAATTTTAAAAGGTGGAAATATGTAAATTAAATTTATATCTAGATAACAATCAAACATAAACAATACCTTTAAGGGGGATTAATGATTACAAAATCTCTGCGTTAATATAGTTTAAATTTGCCACATTATCTAAACTACTGATTAAAACCTAATATTCAAGCAAGTATGTCTGTATGAAAAGCACAACGTTTTTATCATAATTTTATAAACAGATAGTACAAAATAAAAATTTTCATGAACTTTAGTGCCAATTATAATTTTGCCATTTAATTTTTTTTTTATTACTTTTTGTGCATGTCATGATTTTATACACTGGGTTGTGTACCTGTTCAGATTTCTAAGATATAAAGGCAAGATTGGCCTATATAATATGGGCATAGATCCCAGAGTACAAATATACACATCTAACTCTTCTTATTACACACATTCTTGGTTATTTATTTGCAAACGTTACGAATTCATACTTCCAAAATAAAGCTCTTATTTTATCGTTGCTTAGTCAGCTCATTTTTGTCTCAAGTAAAACTGTTTGCAATTAGTAATGTCACGCCACGATCACATTATTATAAAGAAAAATCGATGCCTATAAGGTGACAATATATATATATATCTTTTAAAGTATTTGTAAACATATTAGTGTACTACCAATGGCTGCTGCATTTATTAAAACATTTTAACACTGCTAGAACCTGATCGCTATCCAAAGTCCACGAACAACGCTGTGTGTTTCACATTTGACCAAACAAGAAACAACTACCCAACATTGAGCCGGTATCCACGAGCGCACTCAAGCGTACGAGTATCGAAGGGGAAATATTTCCGATTAACAACGCAAGCAATAGGGGTACTTGGGTACGATGGTGCGGCCAAATGGTGAACGCGCCCGATGTATATTCTGCTTTCCATATAACAACGGTATAATTGACGTAACCATCATCGGTTCGAAACTCAGCCCGGGATATATATAAAAATAAGGGAATTAGGATAGGATATTCATATTTATCTTCGTGAATGGGGAAACCAAGAGGTTTACCGCACGAGCAATCGTCAGATTATCTGGCGCTCACCGTCGGGCTACCAGAGCTATTGCAGTGTTTTGTGTATGATAGACACGTTCCTTCGATTTGGTAGAACCCACTAATCCGCTGGGTTCAGGCAGTGTCTAGGCTTATACAGCATTGTGTTTCCAAATCCACAGTCCCTAGGCTCTTGTGTAGTTTCAGGCCGGGTATACGCTTAACGTACCCTACAGCCTGTCCCCATTTATAAACTACGTAGCCGGTCATGCTTATGTATTATTTTGTTTTGTACCGTTGCACTTATCGGAGTCAAATATTAATAATAAAGCAAAACTGCTAATCGTCAACCGTGTAAAGTCTAACTCATTATATATAAATAAGCAGCCGCTACATTGGGAACGAGCAAAGCACAGAGTTTTTACCAAATCAAACCTATCAACAGATTCAGTGGTAGTGGATTTGAACCCAGAAAAAAATATAAATAAACAAAAATAAAACGAATCAACTTTTTCGCTCACAAAGACCAGCCGATCCGCCAATTTTTCATCGCTTGTACCGGAATAAAAATGGGACAGATCGACGCTTGAAGCGGGACTGTCACATGCTACGCGTTTTATCTGCTTGCAGATTGCAGATCCCGATTAAAGCGGCAGATCCTATGCCGATTTAGGCTTTCCTGTACGGTCGTGTGGCCGAATGGTTAACGCGACCAATACATTTACCAACTACCATACAAAAACGGTCCAAGTGACGAGCCCATCATGGGTTCGAAACTTTTCTCGGTAAAAAGACTTTCCTCAAATATTTAAATACATAGCATACTGCATACCTGTGCAAGCATAACATTTTTAGAAAACAATCATCTTAATTTGACGCAGCATGTTTGTAACCTTAGACATGCGGAGAGGAAAATTGATGTTTTTTGCACTTTCCGCCATTGGTTCATGCCTAGTTGGGATGGTTTATCCCACTGGTTCATTCCCTAATATTAAGAAGTCAATGCTGTTTTAGACCAATTCATAATATGCCCAAATGCAAAACCCACAAGCTAGCGTCCAATCTCGATACTATAATGTTTTGGATGAAAATACGCGAACAAACCATCAAGCTATTCTTCCGGATACATTTTTACAACAGCACACAGACGTTTTACGTTACCCCTTTTACTCAGAAAAACAAACAAATTCCAACGAATATTGTACATATTTAAAGAATTATAAGTTGGTACGATTGTATTAGTCATGCTTAGTCAGATCTGAATATCCAGGGACAATTTAAAGCAAGGGATTCCTTACGCCAGTTATTGGATAAAAATATGGGTATGTGGCATCTCTTTGTTTTGATTAAAATTTTCGTTTGATCTTTGTTGGTTTTGAATGACCAAATGTCTTGTGCGGCTGGTAACAATGCATTATAGTTAAGCCGGCGTCCATTTTGTAAGTGATTCCTTGAAAGTTATTTAGCCGAAATTTGCCACAGCACATCATATTCGAATTACCTAAAAGTTTAAACATAATTAAACATTCCCTTTATGAGGATAGGATAGGATATTCATGTTTATCCTCGTGAATGGGAATACCAAGGTGGTTAACACACGGGCAATCGTCAGATCACCTCGTGCTCACCGTCGGGTTACCGGAGTTATTGCAGTGTATGATTCACACATTTCTTCAATTTGATAGAACTCATTAAACCACTGAGTTCAGGCAATGTCCGTTAAGTGCCTTACCGAAGGACACAACCGACTAGCTAGCGACCAGTTTCGTAACTACAACGACCTGTTTCGGCTGAAATGCGACACATTAGTCCTAAACCACCAGACTAATCTTTCGGATATTTATTAAATATTAGAAGTTAAGACAACCACAACACGAAATAAAGTTAAAGGGCGGAAAATAGTTATTTATGCGAAGGTCTCTTGTAAATTCCCCCGTGGGGTATTGACTCCAAAATTGAACACTGCACGAGTGTATGCCGTCTACACATACTACCTAATAACTATAAAAGCTTTAATCCAATCAGACAACTCTTTCCGGTCCAAACATGTATTACAATAGTCCGACCGAATAGCTTGGATTAATGCGTCGAATTTCACTCGAATGGTTTCCGTTGAACAGCTTCGTTCATTTATTTCTTACCTCCCATTTTGTTTTTATTTACCTTCAATCTTTAAAATAAAATAACGAAATAAAAAATAATAATTACCCCTTTATTGTTTTAATCTGGATCAATTAATCCAATTTTCGAAACTTCGTTTCTAAGAGCGGTTTTGTATATAGTTTGGTATATGCGTGGGTCGCTTTAACCGCTCAGCCACACAATTGGTACTAAACATGTCAAATCTGTTAAAGATATACGTAACAATCATCGAGTACTAATAATATATTAGTATTAATATGTATTAGTCTATGATACAATTCTGTTACGAAAGAACACAGCACTTTACTTACAGTTCAAAGTTTCGAATCTGAGATGGTCTGGTCACCACGGCCGTTTTAAAATACCATTTTACATCTCAATAGGCCGTGTAAACCACCCGTAACGCATTATTACACAACATTCTGAAATGTTATATAATATTGATTTCTATGTGAGATTGCGCAACATGAAGAAACGACATGTGATGACGTAGACCGTTTCACTTTTGAGGTCCTTTTAAAAACGCCTTCGATATCAGCAAGGCAGTTTTAGGTTCTGTTGTTTAGAAACAAGTAAAACAGCAAAATGGTGAGTATAAGTCAGTTTTTTTGTAAACAAAAAACTCTCAAGATATTATTTACTGTCTGGATATTGCTAATATTCCATTGAACTGAACTAAAACGTGGATTAATGCGGATAAAAATATTAAGTTAGGAATGGTCGGTATAATGGTTTCCTGTATTCTATTTTCAAATTGTGATTTATTTGTTGAAATTTAATCTTTTAGTAAATTAATTACATAATTTTGGTAGCTATGGTACGGAATAACAAAAATATCTATACCCTTTAAAAAACCTTTATTTAAACGTATTTTCGCAGGTGAACTTTACCATCGACCAGATCCGTGCGATCATGGACAAAAAGGAGAATATCCGAAACATGTCCGTCATTGCCCATGTAGATCATGGGAAGTCCACACTGACGGACTCGCTGGTCAGCAAAGCGGGAATCATCGCAGGGTCGAAGGCAGGTGAAGCAAGATTCACCGACACCAGGAAAGATGAGCAGGAACGTTGCATCACCATCAAGTCAACGTGAGTTTGTGGACGCGATGGTTTAAATCGACATAATTATGAACTAAAGTAAAAAGGAAAAATTGGAATAAGGAATGCAAGGACCTATTGGAAAGTTCGTTTTCGTGCGCCGGATTTTTGCGCCAACATTTTTTAACCTAAATTTTGCGCCTCGCCAGTAATACTAAGTTGCGCCACCACAAACAAAGTTGCAACATTTTTAATTAAAACTTTGAAATATAAAAATTAAAGGTATCAAAAATACTGACATAAATTAAAAAAAGTGTAATCACTCCACACCAGCATGATTTTTGGACTTTTCTGCGCCAATACTCAAAAAAGTAGTCCATGCGCCACGCCAGATATATCCAGCGCATCATACGAACTTTCCAGTAGGGATGCAAGGATAATGTGGGCTGTAATAATGCGGATTATGCAACGGTGGTACTAAACACTGCCAAGTGGTGTACTTCCGTCCCGGGTGATGTGTATCCTAATCAAATTATAAAAAGTAAATTTTACATCACAGTGATTAAAAATATTCTGTATAAATACTATTCTTTATATAGGTTAAAACAGTTATAAGTTCGTATTTGAGGTTGAACTAAGTTCTTGGGATCTTGGTTAGAATTTGTTTTTTTTAGCGGTCGGTTGTTTAGTATTTATGCTTTGAATCCTCCAGGGCCATTTCATTGTACTATGAATTGAGTGAGGAAGATTTGCAATGGATCAGCCAAGATACGAAAGGCAGTGGTTTCTTGATCAACTTGATTGACTCCCCTGGCCACGTTGATTTCTCGTCAGAAGTCACAGCGGCTCTTCGTGTGACCGACGGTGCTCTTGTTGTCGTCGACTGTGTTAGTGGTACGTTTTAAACTAAAGTTGTTTATCTATTTTGTAGGCGGAAGATGAGTTAAACTTGAAAACTTTTTTCAGTTTTTTAAAAAGATAATTTTTAAAGTAGCCCTAATCAAATTTGTTTTTGTAAAATTTAGGCAAGTAAGCTGTAAGTTTTTCTGTAAGAAGTATTTTTGGGAGGATTGGTTGAAACTCTTTACAAAAGTTTTTTAAACTAAATGTTGAATTTGTTTTCCAGGCGTTTGTGTCCAGACGGAGACAGTGCTTCGGCAAGCGATTTCCGAGCGAATCAAGCCAATCGTCTTCATGAACAAGATGGACCGAGCACTCTTGGAGCTGCAGCTTGAGCAGGAAGATTTGTATCAGACTTTCCAGCGTATCGTGGAAAGTGTGAACGTCATCATTGCCACGTATTCCGTCGAAGATGGTCCTATGGGGAATATCCTGGTATGTGGTTGTTGATCCATTGAATGTTTCCTGGGGAATGAGGGAAACTGCACACTAAAATAAAGATAGTTAGTTTTAAACATGGGGTTAGAGTTGGTTGTAATTCTGGGGTTGAGATTAATGTTTACTGCAGGGTTAGAATTAGTTTTCATAGTTTTAGATAAGTGTTGCCCATGTTTCCTACAGGTAGGGTGTTGTTAACCATATGCTGGCATGTTATGCTGCAAATTTTAGCTGATGAACGGATTAATCTTACTGGATGAAAATAATATTTGAAAATTAAAATTGTGTTTTTGACAATGACAAAATTGTAATGCATCCTAAAAATTAATTCAAATTAAGGTTATTAATTGAAATCTTAATAACAGTAAACTGCACAGTTTCTTCACATTAGATTTAAATGATTTTTAGATTTTTTAAGACCTAAGAAATATCCTACTAAAAATCTTTGGATTAATTGTAAAACTAGAAGTAAAATTCGCAATTTACAGCCAATTTCCTATATCCGCAAATAAGGTAAACAATTCTTCAGATTGACCCACAAACTGGAACTGTTGGTTTCGGCTCCGGTCTTCACGGATGGGCGTTCTCGCTGAAACAATTTGCGGAGATGTACGCCAAGAAGTTTAACATCCAACTCAAGAAGTTAATGAAGAGACTTTGGGGAGATAACTTCTATAATGCCAAAACCAAGAAGTGGTCCGATAAGAAAGAAAACAGCAATGTTAGAGCTTTCAACTTGTTCGTGTTGGACCCCATTTACAAGGTGAACTAAATTTGTCATATTTTAATTATTTGACCGAAAACACTTATATTAGTCTTAATATTTTAATTATCTGATGGAAAAAATATTAATAGTCGGTGGATTATATGTATGATAATTTGAAAATAAATGCAATGTTTTTGTATATCTAATAGAAAACCTGTACAATATTTTTAAAAAGTTTATGAAATAAATTGTATAATATTTTGGTAAGTCAGTGGAAAAATTGTTTTAATTAAAGTTGGGGATTATAGTTAGTGGATTATATGTATAATAATAAAAAAATAAATGCAATATTTTGTGTATCTAGTTGAAATCCTTAGTGATATTTTGATTATAATCTATGAAATAAATTGTGTAATATTTTGGTAAATCAGTGGAAAAATGTGTATTACTTGGTGAAAAAAGTGTAATCTATTTTTGCTTTTACTAAAAAGTAGTACTGTGTTGCGTAATCGGTGGTAAAATGTGTAACGAATTAAATTTGCTGATTATTAATCCAATGTGTTGTCCAGGTATTCGATGCCATCATGCACAGTAAAACTGAGCAGATTGAAGCGTTGAAGACCAAGTGCAACGTGAAACTGAAGGGAGATGATAAGGAGAAGGTTGAGAAGCAGCTGTTGAAGGCGTTCATGAGGACATGGCTTCCTGCTGGAGATACCTTGCTTCAGATGATCACCATCCACCTCCCATCACCAGTCACTGCGCAGAAGTACAGATGCGAGTTGCTCTACGAAGGTCCCCACGATGACGCAATTGCCGTCGGTGAGTTCACTGTCATGGTTCAAGAGAAAATTAGGAGGAAAAAGTGGGAAGGAAGGAAATAAGGATTAGGGCATTATAGAGTTAATTTAAACCTGGGGTTAGTGTTGGGGTAAGTTCTCGGGTTGAGATTAGTGTTTAGGACAGGGTTAGAATTAGTTTTTATTTTTAGTTTTCAGAATTTTGTTAATAGTTTCAAATTTTTGTCAGAGATGATTAGTTTGGATGGCTAGTGTTCTAATTTTTTGTAAGTTTGTTGGAAGATTGTTGCTAGTTAGTTGTATTGTTGGGCAAGCCAATTGGTGAATAACTGGACTGACACAATGTTAATTAAAATAAAGAAACACTTAATTTTACACAACTGCAAAAACTTCAGTAACCCGATGTGGGCACGAAGTAATCTAATTATTACCCATTTATTGATGTACCTTACGTTTTCCTGATGGGATAAACCTGAATATCGTATCAAAGGTTTCATTTTATTGATGAAATATATTCCCAGCCATCAAGAACTGCGACTCGGAAGGTCCACTGATGATGTATGTGAGTAAGATGGTACCGACATCCGACAAAGGTCGATTCTACGCTTTCGGTCGAGTGTTTGCCGGCACAGTTGCCACTGGACAAAAGGTCCGAATCATGGGTCCCAACTTCGTCTTTGGGCAGAAGAAAGATCTGGCAATCAAGCCTATTCAGAGGTATTGTGGTTAAGTCTATTTTATAGATTAAAATTTGTGGAATTATAGATTTACATAGGTTTATTAAATTAAAACTTTTTCAGAAAAATATTTATTTAAAGTTAACTGGTTTAAAAACGTTTTAAATTTTAACTGTTTAGAATGTGATTTTAAATTTGTTTAGAAAACTTTCAATTTCACCTTTTTAAATTTAACCTGATAGTTATAAATGAACTTGCATTAACTATCAGAACAATTCTGATGATGGGTCGATACACTGAGGCAATCGAAGATGTCCCGTGCGGCAACATTGCTGGGTTGGTTGGTGTGGACAACTTCCTAGTGAAGACTGGTACTTTGACCACCAGTGATCAGGTAATGTGGGGTGTTTTATTCAATGGTAAAATTCTGTAATCCTTCTTCTTGTTAGCTCTACTGTCTGACCACAGCTGAGTGTTTTCTAAATTAATTATCCACTGGGTTCAAGTGATGTTTGCGGAGTGGATTGCCCAATGACACAACCGACTAGCTATCGACCAGTTTCGAACCTGCAACCTTTTGTCTGAAAGACGACGCAGTAACCCACCAAACGAATTGGCCGTAATGCCACACATGAAGGTATTGTCCAACCTTTTCAACCAGGCAGCTATAGAATATTCATGTTTATCCCCGTGAATGGGAAACGCAATCGTGTGTTCACCTTGTACCAAATACACCCAGTCATATATCTCCCATTATTCCCAAGGCACACAACATGAAACAGATGAAGTTCAGTGTTTCCCCCGTAGTGAGAGTGGCCGTGGAAGCCAAGAATCCATCCGATCTTCCAAAACTCGTGGAAGGGTTGAAGAGGTAGAATTTTATCCCGATCTAAATCTGAATATACAATTTTTTTACAATTTTTATTTTTGTTTCTTTTGCTGAAGCATTTACCACCAACAATTTGAAAATACATGATATATATATCAACAATTAACAAAAGACAACAACAACAAAACAAAAACTGGCAAGATACTACAGCAAAACTGAAAGGCACCAAAAAAACAAAATTATTTAGTTTGTTGCCCCATATTCCAACTACTCTGTTGTGTTCACACAGATTGGCGAAGTCTGATCCTATGGTACTGTGCATGATTGAGGAGAGTGGCGAGCATATCATTGCTGGAGCCGGTGAACTGCATCTCGAGATCTGTCTCAAAGATTTGGAAGAGGATCACGCCCAGATTCCTATCAGGGTAACTTAGCTTCCCATTTGTACTTTTGATTAATGTTTTTTTATATTCGAGAATGAAAAAACAGAAGTATTTTTATTGTATGGCAATTACCAAATAACCTTGAACCCACTGAATGTATATTACTTGAGAGACAAAATGGTGTTTTGCATATGATAATGAGACTTACTTACAGTTAAATCATTGGGAATGTTTGCTAAGTGCCTTGTTGCATGTATACCAACTAGCTAATGACCAGTTTCGAACCTACAACGTTTAGGCTGAAGGGCAACGCACTAACCGATAAAGCTATTCTAAAGCAGGTCTCCTTAGCACTTGTCACGTTTTTATATTAATTAATTTTGTTTTAACAGTATTGTGTTATTCCTAGGTTTGATAGCCGTGTCCTCTGTATTAGTTGTATCCGTTGTTTTAATCACTTGTAACGACTGTTTGTTTTGTCGTCTTTTGCCATCATTTTTACTACTGGGGCAAAAATAAAACTCTCCAGTCGTATATTTTGTTTACAATCATTCTCTCCATAGAAATCCGACCCTGTGGTGTCGTACCGGGAGTCTGTCATTGAAGAATCGGATCGTATGTGTCTCTCCAAGTCCCCCAACAAACACAACCGTTTGTTCATGAGAGCAGCACCACTACCGGAAGAGTTGCCGGAAAAGATTGATGAGGTATATTGTGCACAAGTTTGTTTTTAGTTTTTTAATTAAGTTACTCCCAACCCAAATAAATTATACCACTTTGGATAAGCCATACATTGAAGTTAATTTTCCCTACAATCTTCACTCTTGCCTGCTAACCTCTAATAAAATAAAACAAAACTTGGGCTTAAAACTAATTAAACCTTATTATACATATTTAACATGTATATTTTACCAAATGATTAACAATGGATTGCAATCTTGCACAAAAGATCAGCTTTTACATCTATAAAAACCTATATATGCACTAAAACTATAATTTAGTGCAGAATAAATAAATACCAGTTTGGGTTGCAATCTTGGACAGCTTAAAACCTCTATAAAAACCTATTTTTATACTTAAAATTATAACCAAACACCGAATAAATAAATACCAGTTTAAGCAGCTTAATCAACTCCTTAAGTAATCCTATTTATGGTTGATTCCAGGGCAAAGAAATCTTCCCGCGACAAGACGCGAAACTCCGAGGCCGATACTTGGCCGACCACCATGGATTCGATGTGAACGAAGCCAGGAAAATCTGGTGTTTCGGACCTGAAGGAACTGGACCCAATCTACTCATCGATTGCACCAAAGCTGTGCAGTATCTCAATGAGATCAAGGATTCAGTCGTTGCTGGCTTCCAGTGGGCTTCGAAAGAGGTAATGGCTTTGTACTACAGGGTGTGCTGTGCATGCTGGTACTTATTGATCAAAACACCCATTTTATCCAGGGTGTATTATGTAAGGAAAAAAGAATAAATTAGACTTGGAACTTGATACTATTCCACATTAAAAATACAGTATTTGCTTCAAAACCTATAAAAAGGCATTTAAACATATAAATCCATTTTATCCAGGGTGTACTATGTGAGGAGAACATGAGAGGAATTCGATTCAACATCTACGATGTGACGTTGCATGCTGACGCCATCCACAGAGGAGGTGGTCAGATCATCCCGACCGCACGTCGATGTCTCTACGCATGTCAGCTCACCGCTAAGCCAAGACTCTTCGAGCCCATGTACTTGGTGCAGATCCAATGTCCCGAGTCAGCCGTTGGAGGTATCTACGGTGTGTTGAACAAGCGTCGTGGTCAAGTGAACGAAACCACCAACAACCCTGGAACTCCGATCTTCAATGTCAATGCGTTCTTGCCCGTCAATGAATCATTCGGTGAGTATTTGCTTTATTTAAGTGAATCACACTTTAACCTAGTAGCCCATGTGTAAAGTTTTAGGGACCATAAGCAAATTTATCCCCACAAGTCCCACAAATTGTACCTAGCAGTTTAAGTAGGTTTTTTATCCAGTAATCCACTAGATTTTAATTCCAACTTCAGTACCACCAGAGCAAACTTCTTTTAACTTCGTTTTTGGTATAGTTTCCATTCTAACTTAACCCCTAGTTATTACAATTCAATAAATCTGCCGTTTGCAAAGCAACCAGAGATCCTGCGTTTCCGTTTGGTATTATGTGGTCCTGGTCCAGTACTCGCCCATCTAATCCTTCCATTGTGCAACAGGTTTCACTGCGGATCTACGATCGAACACAGGAGGACAAGCGTTCCCTCAGTGCGTGTTCGACCACTGGCAGATGTTCCAGGGCGACCCGTTCGAAGAAGGCACCAAGCCGTACGATGTGGTACTGGCCACCAGGAAGAGGAAGGGGCTCAGCGAAATTGTCCCACCCCTCGACAAGTTCTACGACAAGCTTTAGACGAGCTTCGCCATGATGTACAGATCTTCTTTATGATATGCTTGTTTCTTTTAACTTAACCAACAACGCTTAGATTGGTGGCCACCTGTTTTGTTCCGATCATCGATGAACCAATAAATTAAATGGTGGAAGATTTAATGTTGTGGTTTTGCTTCTTATCAGACGTTCTTCAAATTATTGCGGAGATTGTTTGAACATATCGGGCCCTTTGTAAAGTGGTAAGCGGTATAGATGATACAAAAGCTCATGGCTTGTACACACACAATGTTTCGAACCCATGATGGGCTCGTCGCTAGGACCGTTTTTCGTATACGAGTCTGTATATGTATCGGTCGCGTAACCACCACACGACTGTACAATCCAAATTCGTTTTACAAACGGTGGTGGTGGTTGTTTTATGGGTCCTTTCCTGCACGGAGATGCTTTACTAAAACAGTCCATCCACAAGCATAAAAAGTTGTGAACAATATACTCTAGAACAGGGATGTCCAACCTTTTATTGTAGTGGACTGCATTGTCACTTGAAATCATTTAATGGGCCGCAGTCTTATAGTTATATATATTCTGTAGATCCATACTTTACTATTACTGCGGCCCTAAATGCTGACTGACTGGTACTATATAATCAGGTTAAGATTTAAAGTTCAACTTCCACTGGGCAACCCAAGTACTAAACGCGTGCTTTAAGTTCAATGTACTTCTTGGAGTGACAATGACTAGCGGGCCGCACAAAATTCTCAGGCGGGCTGCAATGCGGCCCACGGGTTGCAGGTTGGACATCCCTACTCTAAACACTCAAGGCTTAGGATAGGACATTCATGTTTATCCCTGTTAGGGCAAAAAATTTGCCCCACACGGGCAATCGTCAGATCACCAACTACACAGCCGACCTGCTAGCGACCAGTTTTGAACCTTCAACCCTTTGGCTGAAAGGCGATGCACTAAACCACCTGGCTAGTCGGGATTATCTAACATAAATCACAACAACAATTGTTTTGATATAAAACCGTTTATTACTCTGCCACAGTGATGAACCGATATAACAACTATCGACCTACATGTACTACCCACTAATACATGTACTACCCACTAATATATGCAATGTTTAGGAGTTTAAATATGTGTTGGTGAGATCTCTGATGGTTGAACTGCGGGATTTCTTCCTGGAGAAAACATGTGATTGTTAAATTACATGTCTTATGAAAGACGGCTTGGAATAAAATCGAGCCATGCCTATTTCTTTGTTTTATAGCGGCTTTTTTTCCTTGCTCGACCAAGCCTGGTGCAGACGCCAAGTTTTTTTTTTTATTTGTAAAAGAATTTAAGCTTTTTGCGTTCTAGAAATGGGCAAACCATATACATTTTTTCTTAATTACGCTTTGAGGTTACTTACTACAGGCGTAAGAATGCACCCAAGTCTAGAAAATTGTGGCTTGAAACTTCACCCCATGCATACTTCAAGACATATTCTTTCAGTTTTAGTACAATACACTAATCCACTGTGTACAAGCGATATCTCTGAAGTGCCTTGCCCAAGGATACAACCAACTAGCTAACAATCAATGTTGTACCAAAAATGCTAAAACGCTTCGGTTGAGAGTTGACACACTAACCGACCAAGTTATTCTCTGAGTTATGAAAACAAACTATGTAAGTTATTATTCCCGTAGAATATCCAGCTATACAACCGTTTATTTCCCTCAAACAGTTTAAACGAAATAATAAAACCTAAAAGTTTTTGCATTTGCTCTTTAAAGCAACCCTTTTAAATCGATAGAGGGTTATGAAGTGAAAAACCAACTATAAAAGTTCATTTTGTTAAATATCCAGCCACTAAAAGTTTCAACCCGATTCTGGGTGATTTAAAAGAAAAAACTGTGAAAGTGATTATTTTTCTAAGTGTAGCCAATTGTGGAAGACAGAGCATAATTCAGACATCTTTCGATCTTTGTACAATCCATTAATCCACTGGGTTCAGGCAATATCTGCTAATTTACTTGCCTAAGGACAAAACTAACTACATTTACATTAGTATGGACGGGTACACGTTAGCCCAGGGACCAGATTTAGGACATAGAAGGATTGTTACTCCAGCTCACCGAGCTATCAAAACCAACTAGCCACCCGTCAGTTTTCTTACAACAATTTTTCGTTTAAAAGCCAAGCTATCTGACCGAATTATAGCCAGGAAAGAAACAACAATAATGCGCCGAGTAAAATATTCGCAGATCTCACCTGTTCTCACTGGCCAGCTGTTCGAAGGAACTTTCATCGACCAATTCCCCTTTAAGCGGTTTGAAACCGGTTAGAGTCAGTTCCATCTGGGATTCCTTGCAAGGAGACAACTTCTCTTTCGTTGGGATGTCCTGTGTTGGGTGTTGAACGATGTTATTTTGTAAAACATTAATTATATTCCACACGCTGAAATATCTCCGGTAACTTGATGATGGGTGCGAGGTGATCTGACGATTTCCCGTGTGTTAACCCACTTGGTTTTCCCATTCACGGGGATAAACATGAATATCCTATCTTCCCCATACCTCGTGATAAATGGTGGCGTCATAATGGCCATTGTCCCCGTCACGATGACACGCATCCATAAGTTCTCGCTTGAGTGCGGCGATGTGTGACCGGTACGAGGAAATCTGCGACTCCAAGTTACTGATGCGCGACACGGCACTCGACTGCGCACGCACGAACGACTCTACTGCCCTCTGTCGAAAAACAAAATAGTTTATCGAAAAGTGTTCAACAGATTAGCTTGGTGGATTAATGAGTTGCCATTCAGCCAAAAGGTTGTAGGTTTGAAACTGGTCGCTAGCTAGTCGGTTGTGTCCTTGGGCAAGGTACCTTGTACGGATATCGCCTGAACCTAATGGATTAATGGGTTGAAATAAAACTAAAAGAATGCCTCAAACTATTAAACATATATACGTTACATTGTAATAGCTTCAGTAATCTGACAGTGGGCACAAGGTGATCTGATTATTGCCTGTGTGTTAAGTTAACGTTACTTGTGTTAACGCCATAACCTTGTGCCCACAGTCAAGTTGTCGCACCTATTCTGGAGTGTTAATAATGTTCATCAGATTCTTGCTTTGTGCCCTGACACAGGACACAACCACACAGAAAGTGGTCAGGGTAATGATCGAACCAGTAATCTGTCTGATCATGACCTCCACCCTTATCCACTAGACTACGTGAAACCCACCCACCAGACTAACCTGGGCAGCTTTTATTCCTGCTTTGCTTGAAAGTGCACTTCCCTGGTTTCGTAGCTGTTGAAAAAACAATTAAAACAAAATTGAACAAATGTTAAAAATTATCTTGAAAATTGAACGAATGTTGAAAATTATCTTGAAAATTGAACAAATGTTGAAAATTAAAATAATCGTAGAAACAAGAAACAAACACGACCACTAGGAGGACACCTTGGTTGCCATTTCTGCATCGTCAGCATTTTGCAACGTTTTCTCCAACGACGTGAAATAATTCTCAATCGAAGATTTTTCCCTGAAACAGCAGAATAAAATGTGTTGCTCCATTAGAAGGGAGGTGTAGGACTCATAGTTTGATTATTTTTCCCAGATTTTACTATTTTAAAGGTAGAATTTCACCGTATTAGGCATCTAGCTCATAACCTTCCACATCTGTATTCCTAGGCCACTTTATCAAAAAAGTCTTTTTGCTCGTATGCATTAAATGAGATTTCCTCAGCCACTCAACACCCCCACACACAACCAACATCGCACAACCCACCCTATACACACTCCCCACAGACACACACTTCACACACACAACCCCCCCACACAACCCCCCACACAACCCCACACAACCAACCCTCCACACACAACCGACCCCGCAGCTTTCTTCAGAGCCTCCTTTGCATCACGAACGGTTGAATTGAGTCGATCACGATCGAACTGCAGCTGATTGACTTGTTTCTCGAGTTCCCGCTTCGTCTGGTTGCTTCGTTTCAAATCCATCTTCACTTCAGTCAGTGACTGGAAGGAGGTGGAAATGAGGAAATAATTTCAAATTTCACTATTTTAGTTCCATATTTACTTAAACAGGGTACTTAAAAAGTGTGGTTTGGAGTTGACGATTTATTCTTACAATTATGTTAGATTACCTCTATATGAGAACATTAAGTAAGTAATCTGATGATTGTCTGTGTGTTAACCCACTTGCCTTTAACTGGTGGATTAATGGATTTTATTAATTTTAAAGAAAGTAATAATCATACACAACATTTTGTTTTAGCTTGAGTAACCATACAATGGGCATGAGGTTATCTGCTGATTGCCTGTGTGTTAACCCCCCTGTGCTTTCCCATTGAAGGATAAAAACATAGATTTCCTCACGAGTTAAAAACTAAATGAATATGGAAATATGTTCCATCCACCAACCCCTACTAATAGCACTGGTAATTTCTGAGGATATCAACTAGTATTTTGTATGCAAATTACCATTTACAAGCTTGGTAATTATGCAAATGAAAAATACAAGATTTGATAATTGAATTAAAAAAATATTTTGGAACAAAAACTAGGATCCAACATTCAAATAGTTTAGTTTATTTTTCAAACACAAAGCAGGGCTTTTGATAAAAATTTGGAAAGCGGGAAAAATAAGCAAAACGACAGATGTTAAAACACGTCTAAAAATCAATAAAATATCAAGTTTTAGTATATTTAGACATGATCGCTTAACCTAGATAAAAATAAATAAAAATGGAAAAATAATTGTTTCTAAAAAATACACGAAAATAGCAGCCATTGCTGAAAGGTTATTGAACAAAGAGGATTGATGACTCACAGTGACCGCTTGTGACAACGTGATGTCTTTCTCAGCATGGTCGGTGTGGGTTTCCTCCAGCTTCCCATTCAGCTCCTGGGGACGAATCAATTTATAAACAACCTGACTAATGTGGATGTCAATATTTATGTTGGATCGAAACTGGATGTTAGCTTGTCGGTTGTGTTTTGGGGGAGGCACTAAGTGAAATTGCCTGTGAACTAAAAGATCCTACTAAAAATGAAAGAACTTTTAAATCATATACAACACACTGCAATAGCTCCGGTGACCTGATGGTAGGCGCGAGGTGATCTGATGATTGCTTGTGTGTTAACCACCTTGTTTTTCCATTGATATTGAATATGATCATATGAATATTATATTCTTTATCTAATAAAAATGGATGAAACAAAATGAACTCATATATAACTATATCACTTGATATGAGGAGCCAGTTGCCTTAGTGGTTAATTTATTGGTCCGACAATTGTTAAGTTATCAATCCGTACCAATAGGTACACACTGCATGCACCCAGTGCATTAATGGGTTCTTCTAAAACTTTAGCATTTTGCGATGAAAGTAGGTGTGTAAGCTTTATAGGTTAAATTAAAAGAAACATCTTAATCATGCACAACACACCGCAACAGCTTTAAAAACTTGACATTAAGCACAAGTTGATCTGACGATTGCCTATGACCTATGTGATAAAGCTCCCTTATGTATTCGCAAGGTAATCTGACGATTGCCAGTGTGATAACGCTCCCTTACCTATTCATTAGGTAAATTGACAATGTTTCAAACTAACCAAAAACTCTTCTGCATTTTGTGTTGGATAAACGTAACAAATCTAAAATCTTTTCATAAATCTCACAAAACAGGTGAAACTGAGTTAACAAGGTTGGCCACCTGCAACTGGGCGTTCTGCTCGTGCAGCAACTTCTGCGCTTGTTTCTCCCGCGCGAGGGCAGCATTGAGCTCGGCACACACCCCGTCGAAGCGTGATCTCGCCACTAGAGTTCGCTCTCGATCCTTCATTCTCTCAACCTCATCCGATTGCTTCTCGTATTCCCCTGTGGTGGTGGTTGAGGGTGAGAGGTTGTGGGATCGAAACTGGTCGCTAGCTAGTCGGTTGTGTCATTGGCACTTAACGGACATTGCCTGAATCCATCGGATTAGTGGTTTCTAACAAATTAAAGAAACGTGTGAGTCATATACAACACACTGCAATAGCTCCGGTAACCCGACGGTGGGCGCGAGGTTTGATTGCCCGTGAGGTAACCCCACTGGTTTTTCCAGTTACAGGGATAAATATAAATAACCTATTCTAACTAAGAAACAACATAATTAACTTTATAAAAACTTTCACGTCATTGTATTGCTAAAATAAATATATACGTTACATATAAATATAAACATTGGAGTTAATATAAAAAGAGCCCAACCTTTGCAGATCTTGAGTTTATCGAGTTTCAGTCGAAGTTTGGTTTGTTCGTTCCGAAGACTTCGCTTCTCTAGCTCCCCCGTGTGGAGGCGCTCGGTGAAGCCCAGTATGTGGCGCTGGAGAGCTGAGAACGAATGCTGGGGAGTAGAAGGTTGTGAATAGTATGGTCGTGTGGTTGAATCGGTAACGTGACCGATACATATACCGACTACAATATAAAAACTGGTCCGAGTAACGAGCCCATCATGGGTTCGAAACTTGGCTCGGTAAAAAAAAGGTCGAGTTCGTACGATCGTGTGCTTAAATGGTTAGCGCGACCGATACATTTACCTACTGCTATACAAAAACGGTCCAAGTGACAACCCATCATACGTTGTCGAAACTTAGATCATTAAAAAAAATACATAGAAGGTTGTGAATCCGTGGATAAAATAATTACTTGGCTGATAGACATACCAGTGCACAACCATATACTAGTATGCTGCGACACACTACTGTGCCGCAAGACAATACTAGGTGTGCAGCGGAAAAATAATAATAATTTTTTAAACCCAGTTTTTACTAAAACAATAGGAGTTTAGTTGTTGCAAATTTAAATATTAACGCTATCAGCCACTTAATATATATATATGTATAATATCGAATGTATATAGCTTGTCAGAAGAGCTTCCATTGTACAATTGTGACTGCAATGTGTCGTCGTCAAATTTTGTAAGTTTCTGAATGTGGCTTGAGTAAAAAAAGAGAATGAAGTGCACTAGTATATATTGTTCCCTATATTTGAAAACAAATCAGTTTCAGTGACAAGCCCATCATGGGTTCAAACTTATTCATTAAAACTATAAAAAGGTTGTCGATCATAAAAGACTGTGTGGAAGAATGGTTGACCAATTCACATACCCAATTCTATAAAAAAATCAAGTTTTTGAACTTTGATAAAAACTAACTCAAACATAGATATATAAATAAGTTGGAAAGGATTTTTTATTTGCACACTTACAAAACACCACATTATAGAAGAAACATGTTGTTTATGGTTTATTAAGCAATAATACAATATTAGACCAAATGTAAAACTATTTTGAAATGGGATTAAAATTCTTAATTCGAATTTATTATTCTAGAAATGTGGTAGTTCTGCTTTGTGCCCAAGGACACAACCGACTAGCTAGCGATCAGTTTCGCATCTGCAACCTTTCTATTGAAAGGCGACGCATTTAACCGCTAGACTATTAGTTAAAGAATTCAATACCCATCCTTACCTGCAGCAAACAAAACAATATTTTTTACCAAAAAAAAGATATCTAGTTTGTTAACAACAAATATATTAAGAATATTATATAGAGAGATTCCTAATTTTTAATGGTAAATATATTGAGAAATACCCATTTTTTCAATACAAGTATATTGAGAGATTCCTAATTTTTAATGCAAAATATATTAAGAAAATTCAATTTTTGCACTACAAATATATTGAGTAATTTCTAATTTTAACATTCCTATGCTTGTACACTGGATTAAAAGTTACCTCGACAGAGTAAAGATTGACTGCATCACGAAGAGCTGGTTGTCGTAGTATCTTCTCCAACCCACCACCTATCATTCGACACAAGCTGCTCCTGTCTCTGTGGGAAGTGTATTGTAGGGTGGGATTATATTGATTCTTGTTGAATGGGATTTGTATTGAAGTATACGGTTTGGGTAGGATATTTACGTATCTCCGTGAATAAAGAAGCTGCTTTGCTTGGCCTAACTAACAAACAGGTTGGTGGGTTGTGTTATTTGATTTAAGGGTGAGGATGGGATATTCAGGTTTTATTCTCTTAGTTGGGATAAAGCAATGTGGTTAACACAATGGCAATCCTCGCGCCCACCGTCGGTTTACCGGAGCTATTGTAGTGTGTTGTGTATGATAGACACGTTCCTTCAATTTGGTAGAACTCATTAATCCGCTGGGTTCAGGCAATGCCCGTTAAGTGCCTTGCCCAAGGACACAACCGACTAACTAGCGGCCAGTTTTAACCTGTAAACTTGTCTGTTAAAAGGCGTCGCATTAACCCACCAGACTAATTGGTCGAAGGATAACGGTATACAAATTAAAAATTACAATTTCAAGAAAATTGAAAACTATGATTTGAAAGTTTTTCTACAAGCACTTTTACAGTTGTTTTCAGTAATAGGACTTCAATGTACTGCTGATATATAAGCCAAAGACACACGTCTGTTCCGAGTGTATTGACCACTGCATGATTTCCGAAATATAAGACTGCATTTACGGAAGAGCATATGAACCACTGCGCGATTTTGAAATTTCAAAATTTTAGTTCGAAAATTGTAATTTTTAGTTTAAAATTCTTACCTAATCGATGCTGGTTCCAACTTGTACATTGGAAATGCAGACTGAGTGGTCTCCATTAGTTTTATAAAGGAATTTTCAGCTGTTTTCAACAGCGCTCTTGACATGTAACCTTTAAGAAAAAGTAACGTTTCTAGCTAAGTAAGTAGGATAGAAAGATTTTATCAAATAAAATGCAAAATTTTCCCGCACATTGGAAAAATTGCCACAATTTAATTAAACTTATATTCCACCAATAATTGAACAAACATTTCAACCAACCAGATTTGTCGCCTCGGTTCTTCTTCAGCGCATCGACCAATCCGCACGCAGCATCCCTGATAGTGTGGATCATGTGACTGCTCGTCAACCAATCAGCAACGAGGTCAGACTGCGACGTGATATTGGATTCGTCTGTGGAAAAAACTGATTTTTTTGGGTATTTTTTTTTTAATTTAACCAAAAAATAAAAAATGAACAAATCGACATATGACTAGATATGTAGCTAATTCTGCTGTTAAATTTAAAACAACATATTTATTAGATAGGGAAATGTCAAAAAAAAAAGAATCTTTAAAAAATCAACATTTTTATTGTTTTTATATAATTTAACCAAAAAAAGCCAATTGTGACCATAGACATTACGTAATATTGAAAAAATCAACAGTTTTATTGTTTTTATATAATTTAACCAAAAAAAGCCAATTGTGACCATAGACATTACGTAATATTGAAAAAATCAACAGTTTTATTGTTTTTATATAATTTAACCAAAAAAAAGTTGCCAATTGTGACCATAGACATTTCGTAATATTGAAAAAAATCAACATTTTTATTGTTTTTATATAATTTAACCAAAAAAAAGTTGCCAATTGTGACCATAGACATTTCGTAATATTGAAAAAAATCAACATTTTTATTGTTTTTATATAATTTAACCAAAAAAAAGTTGCCAATTGTGACCATAGACATTTCGTAATATTGAATTTGAAAATAGAAGGTAAAGATTGCATGGAATATTCTTTTGTTTATTATTCGGATCAATAAAAAAAAAATCCACTTTTGCTGATAATTGTAATGATTTGTATATTGTTTCCACAATGAAAACAAAACTCGTTATAAATAGTTAGGAAATGAGAAAAAGACGTTAAAAATGGTAAAACACAGCATTGTTTATGTTAAACTTTTGCTGATATTTATTTTAGTTTACTTTTGTTTCCATTATAAAAACATGAAACAAAAACTTCTAAAAACAAGTTAAAGGAAAAATACTTTAAAACATTGTTAAAGCAAGAATATGTTTCAAAACATTAACTTTTATTGATCTAAACTTAGTTTTTCCACAATGAATAAATAATGTTACAATATTTTTAAACATAGATAAAAACGTTTTGAAATAATCACTTTTGCTGATGTTAGGCGTGGCGGTCTTTCCAGCGACCACTACGACGCGGGAATTTGAAATCGCTGAGTCGTTGCAGGTGAAAATGGCAAAGTTGGCATGCTTCCCGAAATGAACCAATCGGTTCGCAGCGATCACTGCAAGCACAGCAACCCTGAACCTGGGGAGTGCGGGAGCATAAATATGTGGGAGCATGAATATGTGGGAGCATAAATATGTGGGAGCATGAATATGTGGGAGCATGAATATGTGGGAGCATGAATATGTGGGAGCATGAATATGTGGGAGCATGAATATGTGGGAGCATAAATATGTGGGAGCATGAATATGTGGGAGCATGAATATGTGGGAGCATGAATATGTGGGAGCATGAATATGTGGGAGCATGAATATGTGGGAGCATGAATATGTGGGAGCATGAATATGTGGGAGCATAAATATGTGGGAGCATGAATATGTGGGAGCATGAATATGTGGGAGCATGAATATGTGGGAGCATGAATATGTGGGAGCATGAATATGTGGGAGCATGAATATGTGGGAGCATGAATATGTGGGAGCATGAATATGTGGGAGCATGAATATGTGGGAGCATGAATATGTGGGAGCATGAATATGTGGGAGCATGAATATGTGGGAGCATGAATATATGTG